>JASSRZ010034042.1:0-16853 GCA_032164315.1 Malacoctenus gilli | reverse complement strand
CCCCCAAACTTCTTATCTTGCCCCTTAACAAATTGTTGAGATGTCTGTGATACCTTCCTGCTGTGGGTCGGCAGGTGTGAGCCGAACTGCCTGAGTTGCGGTGGTCCTGGAGCAACATGCACCAAATGCAAAACGGGCTACAGTCTCGTCAGCAGGACGTGTATTGTGAAGGCGTCCTGTAACAACGGTGAGATTCTCACACTCCTCCACGCCTGTTACATTCTTCAAAAGTGTCCAGCGGCCGACCTCTCCGGCCTCTTCATTCTGAAGGCTCCTCGCTTACAGTCTGTCTACAGCAGAGGGGTTAAATGCGGCCAATTTTATGCTTAATTTAACTGATGATTTAATTGAGTTTAATTTTTACAGGTATTGTTGGCAATAATTTGCTTGCTTTTGTTAGATGGTATTGCTGCCATCTACTGGTCAGTTTTGATAATGACTCGTGGTATCAACCTCCACTTTGACGGAAATAATCACATCACTGCTGAACAAATTTGATGAGAGCCTCATCCTAACTGGATCAGACCCACTGAAAAAGTTGAGTCGGCTCTCGGGCTGCATGTTGGAAACCCAGAGTACAGAGAAACATGAAAGAAAAGGTTTTGTAGAGGAAATGAAACTGCATTTTAAATAATTGTCATTTTTAAATGAAGCAAGATACAAACACTTTTCAAAACTCAGATGAGGATTGTGCCCAGCACTGCTTCCTGACACGTGGAACAAGCAGAGTTTCAGGCTCACGATCAAATGAAATGCAATTGGAGAAAATATAAGTGCAAGGATTAATGTTTCTCAATAAAAAGGAACTCATGATGTATTGCATTATGTCGGGTGAGCCTCAGCTTGACAAGATGAAACTGATTTTCTCAGCGCTTCTCGGAACAACAGATCAAATGTCAGTGGATCAACACCGGGACCTGCTGCGTTGTGTGAGCCTGTGTGTGTTGTGCTGTGTGTCCCAGCTGAGGAGGTGTTCTGTGAGATGGTCAAGTCCAACCGCCTATGCGAGAGAAAGTTTTACCATCAGTTCTGCTGCCGCACCTGCCTGATGAACGGATGAAGAGCCCGACACTCCTCCCTCACCCCCTCACCCTGTCATCCTCTGAGGCTGAACTGCAGCGCTGCTGTGTTGATGGAACCTGAGTCCAATACAGCAGTTTAAAGTGAACCTTGAATGTGTTGTTCGTTATGTAACTTTATGTTAACTTTTTACAGTTAGTGAGTCAGTTTTTTTAATTGTCCTGAAGCCTGTGAATTTTTACTGATCATTTTTACAAACAGCAACATGTGGAATTTATACAAATACTGTGTACTGTGTGTAATCGAGGCTTTTACTGAATTCTAGGAATGAAGCTGTCATTAACTGAGCAGTGTTGAGTATTTAAAGATTATTTCTGGGTCAGTAAAATAAATACACCTGATTAAACCAAAAAAGTGTCCGTTTGTGCTTCTGTGTCGGGAAACTGTTTCATAAATGCAGAAAAAAGTGATTTTCATCCCTGAATTGGATAAAAAATTAATTGATTTAAAGTGAAAACACCTTCTTATTATAGACTTTTCGGTCTTTGAGTTGGCAAATCAATATCTGATGAGTAACTGTACAAACTGTGCAAATCAGGTTATTTGATTCATATGCAGTTATGAGTCTTCCCTTTGATTTTGAGGTGCTGAGTATTCACTAACTGCATGAATCTTCCATCAAAATCACTGAAGCACAATTCTGCCATTAAAAATTGGGTTATTCACAACAGAGGTCATGTCCATGTATACTGTCGGCAGGAGTCCAGTTTATACTGGTTCAGCACCTTGGACAGAGTCTCCACAGTGGTCAGAATGAGCCCCAGCAGCATTGCAAATAATAATATAATAATATAATAATAGTATACCACAGTTCACCTTCACAGTTTTGCGGATTTTTTTAGTGCCCACAATGTGGGCAAAACATTCTGCATCGACAAAGTCAGCTCCAGGCGCACCCAAAAGGCCGGAGGATGCGAACTATCGCAGAAAAAGTTACACTTGTGCTGAAAGAAGTTAGAAGCCATGCATCTACAGGGTGCCATTAGGCAATAAATGAATCTTTAGTTCGTTCTGTCTTTATATCTGAGTGAACTCCAGGAAAGAAAAGAAAAGAAAAGAAAAGAAAAAAGAAAAGAAAAGAAAAGAAAAGAAAAGAAAAGAAAAGAAAAGAAAAGAAAAGATAAGAAAACAAAACAAAACAAAACAAAACAAAACAAAACAAAACAAAACAAAACAAAACAAAACAAAACAAAGAATTAGCTTAATACAGATTTTCAATTGAATGATATCCAAATGAATATAATGTGTATAATGGGACTGGCAAATTTGTTTTTTCATTTGTAAAAGTGTTTCCCATCTTGATAATTTGTTTTTGAAAATGTAAATTTGTTTTGGGACTTTTAAATGTGTCATGGTAATGTAATTTTGTTTTTGAAAATGTGAAACTGTTTTCCTGAATGTAAATTTGCCTCAAGCTTTTTAACAGTGTTTCAGATTTGTATTGTTGACTTGCACCTCCCGGCTACCACAAAATCCACTGCAAACAGATCAAACAAACCGACACTCCTGAAAACAGAAGCTCTTCGTTGCAAGAAAAATAACTGAATATTTATGAGAAGATGACGGAGGGAGTTAAATATGATGGAGACGACCAAACCTGACACTTCCCAGGCTGAACCCTGAGCGATACCCAGAGACACCAGGAGAGGTCAGCATTTGAAACACTTTCCGTCCACCTTTCACAGTTTGTTTTCTGTTAAATTTGCAGTCATGGAGTGTTGAGTCCATCTGTCCGAAGTCATGGAGCGGTACACAGAGGCACACACACTTTCAAATGCAGGGAATTTAGAGTCACGAGTCCACGCACATTTGCAGCCTGTTGGAGGAAACCGGAGCGAGCAGGGAAAACCCATTTACGCACACCAAGAATGTGTAAACGTCACGCTTCATTCAGCGTTTATTGAGACTAACTTAACTTTTTCTCTCAGAGTATTGTTAATAACTCAGAACTGACCGAGTGACGCATATGAAAGAGAACAATACCGTGTTGAGCTTTGAGGATCTCCACTTTTCTTTGAGTCCAGATCTTCTTTGGTCAAGAGTATTAAATTTCAACAGACAGGCATTTGTGCGTCCCCATGACTCATGACTCATGGTGGCACCACTGCAATCAGGCCTCATTAACAATAATCACACATGCATCAGCCAGTGACTTGAACAACTAAACCGTGGAGTTCAGTTTGAGGGACCCCCAGTTAGGCCTGACAAACCGGTGACCGACCCAAGGCTTAAGTGAGGTCACTGTGAGAGCAGCTGCTGTTTCCTGTGCTCTTGACGCTATTGACACTGGCGTCGTGGAGTGGAAGGCTCAGAGCAAAAATGCTCACCTGCTCCCTGACACGTGAACTCTGCTACGACAGTGGTGTCGTTGGACGAATGTGTCTACACTTGATGGTGCAGCATCCGGCAGGAAAATCCACCAAACATCCCCCCAAAAGCGTCTGCTTCTCGCTCTCCACTGTGGCACTCTAACCTGTTGGATCAGTATGACGTGCAGAGGGAAACTGATCCCGGATAAGACACTGTGGAAACAGCAACAGTTCAACTGAGCGGCTGGTCTGAGCCGTTGAGCGTTTCCTCCGCAGGTAGCGGTTGTGTCACTTCTGTTGGTAGGACACACCGGTGTCCGATCAGTCTGACTTATGACAAGGAAGAGTCACAATAATCCACCGAATGTCTCTGTTTTCCTTGAATTACACTGCAGCAGCAGAAGAAGAAGCGGCCGATTCATGTGCAACTCACGCTGACGTTTTTTGAAGCCACAGACGGATGTTGTGCAATGCTTATTTCCTTCTTGTTTATCTGAAATACGACTTATTAAAGTGAAGAGTGTGTGTGAGACGCTGCCCTGGCTGCAGCTAATCTGGAACACAAACACACACACACACACACACACACGCTGCAGTGTTACTCACCAACCCCCTTGCCTGTGTGTCAGGCATCACTGTCGGCTGACTCTTCATTCATAGAAGACCTATCTTAATGACGATCAGGTCCTCAGAGGGCCGCTGCTGTCATGATTCAGGTCTTGACCCATTTTAATTCTGAGTATATTTCCAAGTGATGAGACATTATATTTGTGGAGCACTTGAGTGGCACCCAAAGACGCTGCTCATTCCCTCCCACACAGCGGTGGTGACAGGTCACAGGCGTCACCACGGCTGACCGCGGGCAGACGGGCGGAGGCGTGGCTGCCTTCCCACACCTACAGCTTCTCCGACCACCACCAGGTAGTGTCAGCGGGTTCAGCGTCTTGGCCCAAGACACAATGACAGATTACAGATTTTAACTGGCTGGGAGAAGGATTCGAACCAGCAACCCCTCTCCCTTGGCTGACTCAGCTTCAGTTCTCTTGAGTTTCATGTGATGTACAAGAAACTATTAGTATAATTATTGTCATTTTCATGATCAACTGGTTCACTGAGATTGACTTGGTTGGTCTCTTGTGATGTTTACCTACATTTTTCAGAAGTTTTACGTGCAAAAACTAAAATCCGGTGTGTTTATTCTTTGTAAACACTCAATTTTTTTCCCCGATCAAAGGTGAAGTAACCTCGATGTCATTAAAGCAGCAATTACTCGTGTTCAAATCCTGATTTTCCCGATTGCGTGTCACACTGGAACCGAGGTTGCGTCCAACAATCTGAGTTGTGTGAATGACAGGATTGAGTCATCCACGGAAAGTCCTGCTGGGGCGTGGCCATGCTTCCCGGAGAGGAGTCTGCCGAACAGGTTTAGGGGGGTTTTTTTTTAGACGGGGAACTTCTTCAGTCGGATTCCTAAAGTGTCAACAAGGAGAACTGGATACTGATCTGTCGCCTGTGGCTTGTGGCAAGTTTATATTGGTTCAGCGAGGCATGAATGCGTAACGGTAGATTTTATAGACCATGTGTTCCAGAAAAAATTGCAAATAATTTCCAAAATAGATTTATTCAAGCCATCTAATCTTGCAATATTAGTTGGAGTGTGTTACTTATTTAACTATACTACTTTAAAAACAGTCAAGTAACGTGTTGCTTCCTTCAGTTTATTTTGGGTTGATGAGGTCCATCCATTTATACACAGTTCCTTTCCGTTACTGTTTGAAGGACAGGTGAAGGTGACAGTATGTGAGACTGAACATGCCTTATAATATGTGCCCGGCGAACTGACTCCCCAACTACACGAACACACTTGCATGTATCTTAGATTTCAAAATCTTTTATTGTTCTGAGTTCATAAAAAATACAAAAGTGAGACACAGCTGGACTTCACATGTTCACATGCATATACAGAGAGATAGAAAAGAGACCTTTGCCCCTCCCCCTGACAACCAATTCAGGGACAAATTCACAGTACGGGTGTTTTGTGCACTCTGTTCAGGTTATCCTTTCACGGTCCGTATGCAGAGATTCCTTCTCTGCATTTGAGTCAACCCTAATAATAGTTAACCTGAACTAGTGTGCTTCACAGACTGCTGCCAGCCACAGCAGGAAAGAGGCCAGACTCTCTCACATAAATAAAGTACACAATGGCTCTTTTTACAGGTGTCCTGGGTGAGCGGGTCACGTGTCTGTGATCAGTTGCAGGACGGTTGCCGTGCACCATCCAAAGACCAGTCCGAGGTTGGGAGCAGCCTTCATGACTGAAGGGTCGGGGGCCTCAAGTGCTCGGGTTTGAAGTACACATAGATGGACCAGGGGTCCATTTCAGAGTCCTGCAGCTCCACCTCCTCATCGCTGGAGCTCTCCACCTCGTCCTCCTCCGAGCCCACCTTCTCACCCCAGGGACCGGCCTGCCCCCCGCCGCTCAGGCTGGAGTAGCACATGGTGCACACCCGCTTGCGCTTGGTGGGGTGCATGTGAGTGATGACGGCCCGGCTCTTGGAGCAGGCGCCGCACACCACGAAGCCGCACTTGCGGCAGTGGTGGCGGCGCTGCGTGAGGGAGAACTTGCTGGAGCAGCGCATGCAGATGGCGGAGGCCTGGTCGGGGATCCAGGTGACGGCGAAGGCGGAGGTGGCCGCGCGGTCGCCGCCCTGCAGCAGCGCGGCCTGGCAGTCCTTGATGTGCTCCAGCCAGGCCTGCTTCTCCACGGGCGTGCTCGCCCCCACGTAAAAGGACTTGCGCGGCGTGCGGACCAGCCATTGGTTTTTCATGCGGTGGCCGTCCTCGAGGTCCTCCAGCTGGATGTTCTCTGAAATGTCAACGATGTCTTGTTAATACGATGAAGCCGAGAGGGCGATCTCATCTTGGTCCTACTCTAGTTTTCTTGTTTTTTACAAAATCAACGACCTGAAAGTCATTTTTTCCAAACAACAATCAACTGAAATCCTCCTGATCATGACAAACTTCTCAGTTTTACTGTTCACTGATGCAAACTGAGTGGATTAGATGAAGTCTGGTTAAAGGTGCAGCACGCTTTCTCCTCTCTTTCAGAGAAAACGCCGAAATTCAACAAATTAAAAGCGACTTCCTTTCAAAAACTGTGAATAATGCAAAAACCTAAGTTATGCAATCCTGCAGGCTGAATCGGACAGTTTAAAGACATATTTCAGTGTCCATCAGTTCGTCTGTATCTGTGTTTCTCTCCCTCTCTCAGCTTCGACAAGATCCCGAAGAAATCTCACCCAGCGGGAGGATCTTCTGCTTCTTGTACCAGTGGCCGTTCAGGAGGATGCTGCCGTACACCAGCACGTCGTTGAAGAGGAAGAAGACTTTGGGCTGCGGGCCCCCGTGCCGGCTCAGCTTCATCAGGCGGCCCTCGCCGATCAGGACCCGTCCCGGCTGGAACAGGGGCTTCCCGGAGGGCCCGAAGGAGTTCTCCACCGCGTGGATGCGGTCGCGGTTGTCTTGCGCAAAGGAGAGCCTGGAGGTCATGGTGTGGCGCCGTTCAGCTCAAGAGTCAGTCTGAGAGCGCACGCGTGTGTGTGTGTGTGTGTTGTGGGAGTGTATGTTTGCTCCAGCTCGCAGCGTTGCTCCTGGCAGTTCCACGCCTCTGTGTTGTGTGTGCGATCGAGTGGCTGGTTTGGTTTATATAGTCTCAGCCGTCCAATGATGAAGGAGGTACTTTCCAAGGTATTTCAAAACGTTTCGATCAAAACAGAAAAAAAAAAAGCAGCCGAAGAAATTCTGCTGAAGCTGTCAGAGGATGACGACATCGACAACTTCCCTCTGTGCTGATCAAACACGCGAATAAAGAGTCTTCAAGGGAAACAGTTTCTTCATCGGCTCGGGCTCACTGATTGTCTCGATACGGTTTCTATACCCCCATGTGGTCCCAGCTGATAATGAAGGGACGGTGGCGTGAACACAGATGAGCTTTGGCTTTCACTCAAAAAAAAACCCCCTATATTGTGCATGCAAGAAAAAGCCACTACATGCTTTTTCAGGTATCAAAATCAAAGTTCCAGTTGGAACTTTTCCACAGGAACACAACACTGCAGGACGAGGCGAGCCACTGGTCGAGGCGCAGTAAAACGGCAGCAGAGCCGTCACACCTGCCGAGCGGCTCGGGGAGCTGAGGGAGCGGCAAGGCTGTCAAACTGTTCTTTGTTTAAATGTGTAAATTCACTGTTGTTTTTGGATTGTAAACACAAGCCATCGGTCCAAACTGAGGTTGTCAGTGCACAGCTCTGAACACAGGCTGCATATCCATCGTGCGTCCATCAAAAACCGCTTCTCGCCAACTGAAACGCTTTGTCTCAAAAGGAGCTCAATCAACCACAACACAAGAAAAACTAGAAAAAAACGGTCTCTTTTTTAATTACACTGAACAACAAAGTACTACCAACAGAGAGAGTGACATAAATCACATTTTATCTCGAAAATGTCAGTGTTTTGTTTTCGATAAATCGGTATCACCTTCTTTTTCTCTCTGCCTCTCTCTGTGAAAAGTAAAAGTTCACCTCAGAAAATCCAGAAGCAGAAGAAAAACTGAGAGATAAAACTTGCAGTCAAAACAACAACCTTCACAGCGTGCCGTCTGCATCTGGCCACATGTTTTCATCCATGTCACCGCTTGTGTCTTCTGTTTTTAATGCACACTGGTGGTTGAAATGACATCATCTTCTTATTCATTTTAATCAGCAATATTTTTGACATGATCGCCATTAGACTTCAATGCAGCTGCAGCAGCAAATCACTTTTTTTTTTCTTCCATCATTCTGTTTTGATCCTGTATTGCACCAAAGAGTTTGTCTGACTGGGGTCACTGAGTGTAGTTTGGGGTGAAAAAAAGCGATGAAAGGTGCATGATGACAGTTTGGTCCACATGGACCTTCTGTTTGGCAGGCTGCGTTCAGAGTTTTGAAGATTTCGACCAATGACAGCAATCGAGAGAGCTCCATCACACATCATGTCTTAGAATAAACCGAGTTTTCCTGCTACTTAAAGAACTCGAAACGTGAATGTTACAACTCCTGTGATACCGCTTGACTTTCATTCAATTGACTCACGTTTGGCCGTCTTTGTTTGGTGCCCTGCCCGGCATTCAAACGGCTTTCACCCAGTCTGAGCTGGTAAAGCATAGAAAAGGCAAAGCGGTAGTCTAACACTGCATTGTGTTCACAGTGCTCAATACGCTGCTCAGTGACACACAGCCAGCTTATCTTCCTCATAGACGACTGGTTTTGTAACAGACACAAACCCGAAAGGCTGGACAATGCGGTTTTGCTCTTTATCAGTGAGTGGCTCTGAGTGAAAAGTGCTCAGGCGTCTCTCTCTCGAAGGTAAACTACCGCTTGCGATGAAAAACACGGAGCCTCCGGTGTCAAAGGTGACAGCGGCGCAGCAGCAGTGAAGGACTCTCCTGAAGGGGGCTGCGAGAGGTCGAGGAGTGTGCGTGAACCCGGTCGACACAGAGGGGGCATTTCAGAGCCGCGACAGGAAGGAAGCTCAAGGACACGTTTTCTACTGATACAGATGTGCTCACATCTTCTTCTGTGCTCTATTGTGCCCAAGTCACACTGAGTGAACGCCACACTAACATACATTAAATATATTACACAAACAGACAATGATCCCAAAGCACTTCTGTTCCTTTATTTTCTAAAGGCTTCTCAGTTTGTCATATCCTTATATTTTGGGACAGTACTGTATAAGTAGACAATATGTTTTATTCAACACTCCCCCCCCAACTTGTTCCAACTTTTGCGTTTATCAGACAGTATGAGCTCCTCTAGGCTTGAATAGACCCCCAGGAACTAGGACTAACCAACCTATGCTACAACTTATACATACAGTCAAACACACATCAGATCATCTCCACTCTCATTCACCAACATTCATTTCATCCATCATTTTATTTCACATATGCACACTTTTCAGCAAACACTGGACTGAAAACAAAGCGTAACCAAGAGATCAGTGTCAGTGGAAACAACTGATGTACACACATGAAGAAGTGTCCCCCCCCCTTGCCCCCCAGGACTCAGAGAGAGCACAGCGTCTGTCTGCTCAAACTTTCAGATTTATAACCTGGCAGCAGCAGCGAAACAGACTGTATGAGAATTTTCACACACACTACAAAGGTTTTGACAAGACCTGTCGGCGCACACCTGTAGTGACACAACGCTGTGTGACACTGTGTGCTGTAACTTCCCGACAGGCCGCTTCAGGGCTGCATCTTTTCAATCTCTGATAACCAACTTACCATCGTTAAGGCTGCTCACTGACAGACAAAGACAGAGCACACGACCGGGTTTGACTGCTGAGCTCGTCTCAGAGAGCAGAATGACAGACGTTGGTGTGAAACGCACGTGTGCACCTGGAGAGGATGCGACACTGAACGACCCAATGGACCCTGTCCAATCTGCATTCCGGGGTCCTGCCACGCGCCGTGCTCCTTTGTCGGATGTGACGGCACGCCGGGCGCTCACAGGTCAATGGTTCCTTTGACTTTGAACTTCTTGGCCGACCGCTCGCTGGCTCGCTGCTCAAACTTGCTGCCGTAGATGTGCGACACGAAGCCTTCGATCTCCACCGCGAAGACGCTGTTCCTCTTCGGGATCACTGGGAATGTCAACACGGACGATGTGGTCATGATACTTACGTTTAAGTGAGACAGTTGATGCAAAATGGAAATAAAAACCCACAACACTAATCAACCTGATTAAGTTTGAGGAAGTTTGACATAGATGAACTCCTGCTGCAGTTTTCATGCCATCACAAACATGACAAAGTTAGTCCACAATAACACAACAAACACTGTGATGCAGTGAAGCCAGAGCACAGCTCAGCAGGGTTTACATCCGGTCTGACGGGAGCTTTTCGCATCATTGTTGCTTTCAAACTGATCCAACTTTAAGCTTCAGTGACTTTGAACGCACCAGTTGTGCGTATGGATCCGTCCGAGGGTGACGGGCGCGACCACACCTTCGCAAACAGGGACAGGACAGGGACAGAGGGACAGACAGGGACACACCTTTCAGCTTGTCCTCCTTGGTGATGATTTTGAAGACGTGTTTGAACTCTTGCACCAGAATCCCCGTGGTCCCCACATATGAGGGACATTTGGAGCGGACCACTGTGACGAGAGCAACGGGAGGCATCAGTACAGTTGCCAGAATCCACATGGTCAGATAAACCCTTGAAGCCCCCCCCCCCCACACACACACACACTAATGCTCTCAAATGCCTTTAACTTGTATGAACCCTTTGTTGTATTGTGTCTAATTAGACTTATGAAAGCTGACGTCTTTTCTTTGTCCAGGTGCTCTTTTCAGTCGACAGGTAACTCTCCAGGACGTACCTGTGAGGATGGCCCCGTGGAAGTCTGCCTTCAGGAGCTTCTGCTGCACAAACTGCGGGTTGCTGGAAACAATAACAAGGGGCTGATTAGCAAAAAGAAGAGGGAGCTAACACACTGTGTGCACATGTGTGTGTGTTGTACCTTGTGGGTTTCAGTCCGCTGCACAGGTCGATGATGTACTGCCTCCAGAGCTCGTGCAGAGGCAGGAACAGCTCGTATCTGCAGTGATGTGAGAAGAAACGCGCAGCAGCCAGTGGTGAGCAGGATGTTCAGGACGGTCAAAGCTTCACACACACTCTTTCTCCATATGGGGGGGCACAGTGGATGCCCGTCGACCCACCGCTGGTGTTCTGGTTTGATCTGGAAGACCTTCATGGCCCTCTTCTGCCGCGCGTTCAGGCCTTTGGCCTTCTTGCTGCCCCTCCGCTCCTTCCTGAGCCGGTTGCGGTCCAGGACCACGGCCTTGAGGGTCATCAGGCTCTTCAGGTCCAGCCGCGTGTTCGGCTGGATGCTGCTCTTCAGGAAGGCGTCGGTGAACGCGGCTGCTTTCCCGCGGTTCTGAGACTGAAAAGCAGACAGTGGATGCTGAAGTAGGCTTTCAAACACACACATATGACACTAATACTCATTTACACCTTAAACTGTAAAACTGTGCACCACCGCTCAGCACCCCCACTCACCTCCACACCAACCAGCTTCTCCATCTCAGGGGGAATATTGGTCCGAACAAGTGCCTCTGTCATAACAGACACAAAGAAAACCAGTGTGACCAACACCCATCAGCAGATCACTATACGAGCCAAGTCATTGGACTTTGAGGTGTTCATCATGACATCTCCAATTGCTCTTTTCTTCTTTCACTCATTCATCTTCGAAAGCGCTGTCTAATTCAGGGTCAGAGGGAGGCTGGTGCACACACAGTAGGCTGCCGTTCGGAATTGAACCCAGGACCTTTGCACTGCGAGACACAGCGTGTGAAACCACCACCTTACTGCGGGGCGGCCGGGCGGCCAGCGCTCGTTGTGTTTTCCCTGCTTTGAGCAGATTAGACGGGAATAACTTCCAAACACCCACGAGAGCCACAGAATTCCCGCACCCTGTGGGGATTCTCACTCTTTCACTGTGCAACAAACGGTCGCTCAAGTTGTGGTTGGACTGGGAATGTCCTTATAGGCTGTGTGTGAACACTGCGACCTGGTTTGAATGTATCTTGACGAACTGTTGACAGAGAAGGAAAAAAAAAAAGGTTTACATTCCAACGCTTCAGCTGAAACTCCTCCGCTGTGCTCAGCAGCGCTCACACATCCCGTCAATGATCTGTTGTCGGTTAGCTTAAGAGGGAAAAAAAACCCCACTTCCTTGTGCCACACCAGGGTTTGGTTTGGCTTAAGGGTTTATGGTTGATGGCTGCTTTAATGAATGCACAAGATTACCAGCAGTCACACCAGCATTTGTTTGTAAGACCAAAACCCTGCACGTGCTCACACACCCCCAGAGTCGTGCAAACAATGATGCATCAGGGTGAGATTGGATGGACACGTGCAGTGGGTGTCAACGCCTTATTGGAGGGGACAGTATACAACTACACATATATTATAGCACTTGTACATCCTCCTGTGTTTGTACAACCCTGGTTTGTCAGTCTTTAAGTGAACGAGACCACTGCTGTGGTGGTCCTAAGAAGAAGGTCTCTTTCTCAGACCTTTGGACGTCTCCTTGCTCCATCACACCTGTGTCAGCTGAAGGGGTCGTTTTCGGACTTCAGTGGAGCTTTAAGACGATATTTGTTCGAACCAGGTGTTTAGAAGCAGGAAGACATAAAAAAAAGCATCCGGACGCAGGCCCACCGGGGACGGAGTCGGACCCCTCATGGCCCCCGAATCGAGCAGAGCTCCGCCTCCGTAGTCACGATAGCAGACGGAGAGTGGCAGAGATCGGGTGTGTCTGCACGGAGGCGCTAAATTACACGCTATCACATCGCGCCACTTTCACACAATCTTCAGTACTAACACGGTGGGCTGTCAAACACTGAGTTTACTGGTGGCGAACCTTCAACAGTTACATCCTCATAGAACGTTAGAAACTGGTTAAGCTTTTCTTCAGTTTAACTCACCTTCCATTGGTGTAACTTTATGGACTCTAAAGAAGTAAAAGAACCCTTTAAAGCTCCAGAAACGCCTCCGAATCACGACTGAATTGCACTTCACACGTGTGTTTACAACACAATCCTTTTCCGCGTGTTTCTTCTTCGGGGTTCGTATGCTTGTTGTGCTTCACTGCCTCCTAGCGGTCACAGTTATATCTACTGCAGTCCCCCGCCCTCTTTTTCAGGCGACTTTCTCTCTTTTGAGGAACAATTCTTTTTAATGTCATTCAAAATATAAAACACCTCTTTGTCTTAAGAAATAAGATCAAATAAAGGAATTCCAGTTGATGAATGAAAGATGAACCAGACTTTACATTTTTAAAAAATATTTATTTGGTTTTCTTGTATAAACAACGTCACATCTTGCATTGATAAAATCTTACCTTTCCAAAATAAATGCAATAAACAATTTCTTTTATAAATACCAACTGCTACACATTTGATCCCTTTTTTAACCCTTTAAGTTACAACATCTGAGTGCATATATTCAAACACGGCTGGGTGTGACGTGATTTCTTTTGACAGACACATTCTGGCTGAAGGACAACCGGCTCTCACCGTGGCCCACTTTGACACATCCTGCTCGAAATATCCTGGGAAATCCCGACTGCTTCCTCAGGCATGAATACTGAATGGAGACTCTGTCACGCAAGTATTTGGATGAAACGCGACACCTATGTGCACCTATTACCTCTGACTGCGGGTCAACCAGCAGGATGATGGTCAGACTGGTGAAACTCTTTACCTATTGGAAACACCTGCAGGAAACAAACAAAAAAAAACAAAACAGCGAGACTAAGGTGCCCCACCTCGAGTGCTCGGAAACTTGTGAGCTTAGTGCTCTGCTAGTTCCACGTGTGTTTGATCCCTGATGCAGTTTTGAAGGTCCACGCACAGATAAACAAGCGAAAACACACCCAAGGAAACTGCATCTATTACCTCAAAACAACAAGGTGAAAGAAAGAGAAAAAAAGGAGAGAAACTCCAGAACAACAATCAAACTAACCTCAGTGTCACATGCAAAGCAACCAAACAACTGGTTCGACAATCAAGACTTTTGTTTGACACTTTGGTTTGTCATTTTAAGTTTTAGGTGTCCCAGTGATCATTTGACATTCATATCAAGCAAATAGCAGAAAACAAACAGGTGGTTCACACAGCTGAGCAGCAGTTCTTCTGGTGGGAAAAGAAGAAAAAAAAAAGAAGAAAAAAGACAGTTTGCTTTTCAAGGCAACACTTTTACATTGGGAGGCATTTTCCACCAGAAATCTGCATCTGATTCTGCACACCTCTGCTGCTTGTCGTGTGAAACTACCTTACACAACTATCGATTTGTGGTGCCAAGTGGGACAGCTTGTTGTTGACTGATAGCGAGGGTGTTTGTGATGCAACTCACTTTTGTATGTAACAGTGTTTCCTGGTTGCGGTTTGCATAATTATATGTTGATAAGCGACATTGTTATCTGGAGATGTTACTGCGAACCTTTGTCACAAGCGGCCACGGCTCCACTCCCTTTCGCTGGAGTATTTTTGGCTAAACTCTCTCATCTGCGTTTTGGCAGCGAGCGCTGCTGAGAATTGTGCTTAGGTGAACCTGTGCGACCTGTCGGTTATTTATGACACCAGGAATAACGCGGCTGAACCTTTGCAGGATACGGAAGTGTACCGAGAATGACATGAAGTGAACAACCCCCCCCCCCCTTAAAAAAAGACAGTTTCCCCGAACTAAAGGGGATTCTGTCTGCATCTATTGAGGTCAAACAAAAAGGCTGAAATGTAATGAAAAAGAGAGAGAAAGAAAAAAATAAATTTAAAAAAAAGTGTGCTTCAAACTAACATGACTTTTTTTTTAATTAATATCTCAACAGAAGCATTCCCTTTTTTATGTAGTTGTCCAAGTCACAAAAACAAAACAAAACAAAGCAAAAATAAATAAATCCAAATCCAAACAATGATTTTCTGAATTACTGGGACACTTTTTTCATTCCTCCCCCTCAAAAAAGTCTCGGGCCAAATAAAGTTCCCAGTTGTCAAAAACGAGTACAGAACGCTTCCATGATCCAAAACAAGGCACTATATTCCCTTTTTAAAGCAGCAGCAGATTTCAAACATTTTCAGTCTCCACTGCAGTGAGACAACAAAATGCTGTTGTTGAGTATTTTTTGGTATGGCACATGTAAAATAACAAAAACAAAATGCACCCTTGCATCTGAGTCGTGAACACTTTTGAATATCAGTGCCACATCTCTGGAGGTTCTCTCATGTGTAACAGGAGGCTGAAGCAGCACCCATTTGGACGTTATTTTAAGCAAAAAGGGAAACTGGCGGAACCATTGTCCTAGTTGTTGGATTTCTCGCCTGCATTCAGCTGTAAACGCACTCAGAGATGCTGTGTTGAGTCTCAGTCTGGGGCTGGTGATCTTTGCAGCAGCGGGCAGTGGTTTCAACCCAAAAACATGATGAAAGAGCGTAAAAGAAAAAAAGTGCGTCCGACTGCTTCCAGAAGAAGCAGTTACAGTGTGCGATAACCAACGTACGAGTAACTGGCAGTGCGAGACCGCTGAGCCCTCAGTGCTCAGCAGCGTGTCCACCGTGTGTCACCACTGCAGGTGGAGGTGGGGGTGCTGGTGGAGCTGACACAGTAGCTCCTCCTCCGTGGGCTCTTGGATCTGCTCTCTGCGGAGGAACGGACAGAGCAGGCTGAGCGGTCCGAGTGGGGCAGCGCAGAGGAACGTCAGAGCAGAGGAGGGGGAGGTGGGGGGGGGGGGTACCTGAACATGAGCTGCACCGACGTCTCGTATCGGATCCTCTCCACATCTGTGACGGAGCAGCTGTGGCTGCGATCCCACTTGTAGATGAAGTTCTGTTGGAGAAACACCAGGTGGTTCGTGACGGGTACAGTTTTCAGGTACTTCGCAAATACAAGAGAAACTTGTTCTTGTGAACTTGTGGATTTTGACACAGAGTAAAAAGCCATTGAGACTTTAGGTGGGGAGCTCTGTCTGGTTTGCCTTGAAATTCCCTCGTACGAGCACAGTGACCGTGATGCAATCGCCCAAAAACTCGACACCAGTCATCAGTTTCAACGCTGGCCAAATCTGACTCGTAGCTGCTGGCAGTTTGCACCACAAGTGTGTGGGTATGAAGCAAGTCTGACTGTGCAGGAGCCTTGGTATGAAGTAATGAGGCACAATCAGGTCACTGAACTGGTTGAACCAGGTAGTTCCTGCTTTGTCTGCCAGGGAAACCAAAAAGGAACCGGTTAAAAAAAAAAAAAAAAAAAACACATCACCACATGCTGGGAAAACAGGCCTCCCACACGGAGAGCTCGCTGTCATCATCTGTTGTTTTTCTCCAAGCATGTCTGTAAACACTATGACAGCGCCGGTTTATTATTACCTCCAAGATGAGCGCCACAAATAGGTTGACCCACATGACCGAGGAGGTGAGCCACCAACTCACAAAGTAGATCTTGGACCACCTGGGAAACACAATCACACCATCCTCCTGTTACCACAGCGGTCAAACACGGTGAACAGCAGCCGCTGTGTGTGTGTCAGACGTGTGCGCTCTTACTCTGTGGTGTATCTGCTGTATGCCTCCATGAAGGCCTGCCAGTTGTTCACGATCATGACGTCGTACAGCAAGATGATGGCCGCCTGAGAACACCAGGAGGAAGACGCGCTCGTTTTTGCAACTCTTAAACCACAAACTTGCAAAACACTCTTCTTCTTTAAGTGCACCGCAGTTTGAGGCAGTAAAGCACGTTTGAAATCCGTGCGACTCACAGCGAAGTCGTCAAAGTTGTTTGGCCAGTAGCCGAGCTGCTCGTAGGTGCCGCACTCCACGCTGAAGTTGGAGGTGATGTTCTCCATGGAGGTGTTGGAGATCAAGCTGA
>JASSRZ010034041.1:0-19593 GCA_032164315.1 Malacoctenus gilli | reverse complement strand
AGAAGAAGAAGAAGAAGAAGAAGAAGAAGAAGAAGAAGAAGAAGAAGAAGAAGAAGAAGAAGAAGAAGAAGAAGAGGCATAAGAAGAAGAAGAGGCATAAGAAGAAGAAGAGGCATAAGAAGATGAAAAAGAGGAAGATGAAGTCAAAGACAGACACGAAGAAGAGGCCATCATGGATGAAACATTCTGCTGATACTGTTTTATCTCCAGCTTTAATCCGACACTGTCTGTCCATCTGTCTGTCTGTCTGTGAGTGAGTGAACAGTAACCAACACGCCGTCTGCTGAGGTGCCCCGAAGCCTGTGATGACGGCCGCACTGCTCCTCCTTTTCCGGAAAGGTTGAAGTACACAGACGGAGCAGCACCTGTTTGTGTCTATTTCTGACCAGAAAACCGGCGTTTCCCTCTAATTTAAGTGACACGAAGCCTGTTGAGTTCATTTATCTGGACTTAAACACCCACTGAAGTAAAAGACAATTTTTATAGTTATCTTTTTGTTCCTACATGTTATTTAGATGTTTCAACATTTATTTATCCTTTCAAAAAATAATTACACAAAATAAATATTGTAGCTTTTTTCCAGACAGATTTTTTTGCCTCTCTTTTTTTAACTTCCTGTAAAATGTTGCTAAATGTCCGATGTCATCAGGCACTCTTGGGGGGTGGGTCCTAACATAGCATTGGACAGGAATACTCGCTCGATGTTTTAAGCTCCGCCCCCTTTACTGTGCTGCATTAGGAGCTCAATAGAAATGTTTCTTCAGCAACAACAGCAGCAGCATGACTCCGATGTCTGGAAATAACTGATGTCTCATTGTGTTTGGTTACAAGAAGTATCAATCAAATCTGTGACGGATGAGCTCACTCGTCACATTCCTGAGTAGTGATGACATCTCACCTTAAAATGAGTTTATACTGCTCCATGTTGCTACTGTCTCTTTAAGAAATACTATTCGAGTTATGATGAGTAATTAAATGACAGAAGTAGAGGGATTAAAAAGCAAACACCTCCTCCGCAGTGGGAGTACAGGGATTGTTTATGTTTGTCATCAGCTCTTCGCGGTCACATGACAACATTTTCCCACCCACTGTCACACTGAGCCCACCTGCTGTGGCTGTGGAGTCGGCTGGGGGGTGGTGGCTGTCTGTTCAGTCTTCACTTTGGACACCAGGGGCAGGGGCGTCAGGCACGAGGCGGGCCTCCCCACCGCCGCGCCGACTCCGCCCCCTCCCACCGTCTGAGTGACGGGGCTCTGAGGCTCCGAGGGCGGGGTCTCCTCACTGTGGAGACCCTGGGAGTCGCAGCTCGGAGAGGAGACCTGGGGTGAGGTCGGGTAAAAAAAAAGGTCAGCGCTTCGTGGGTTTGCAGGCCGTACATACGTTAGGCGACGCCGTCTTCCGGTCTGCTTTGGTCGCTCAGACAAAACTTCTTGTCCTACCAATCTGCGACTTTAAGTGTTGCTATCAAACACAAGTTCCCAGAATTCCTCAGACGCGTGCCAGAGAGACTGCTGGAGTCAGCGCATCGCGTCTGGAAATAGCTGACATTTTACAAGCAGCGATCGGCATCAACACGTCCCCTCGGTGGCGAATCCTGCTCTTTTTGTTGTTGTTGTGGTGGTCTTATTTATACATACATCCTGCGCCGCCGAGCCGCATATACATGGCCCCTGCGTGTGGAGGTGTTAACGGGAACTTTAAAGGAAATCAGTTCCCCCTCATTAATATGCAGATTTATGCAGCAAGGCACTCCAGATCTAATCAGATCATCTGCTGCTGGAGAGGGAACCTGTAGTGTTCGCTATGATGTTTCAATTATTCCTCCGGTCGCACGAACGTGTCTGCAAACACGGACCCTCCCGTCGCGGCAGAATGTCACACACAACAAGTGACGTGCCGGCCTCGTCCACGGGGGGATTTTTGGGTTTTCTTTCCTGTATCTGGATTGACGAGGATCAGATTCCATTAAGTGTCAATCCGCAGGAAAAAAAGCGCCACATTTTGCGAGACGCATCCAACCCGAATACAAAAAGCGGGGTTTTCGATTGGTTCGCGACTTAAGCACAGACGCACCGGCCGTCGGATATCAGCGAGCCCGAAGCGTCACTGCAGTGCAACAAACGGTGACGGAGAATGCCAAGTAAACGCTCAGAGGCGCTGTATCGTTCCCACGCGTTTGAAAACTGGCACGCCACATTTGGTTGCGAAGTGTACTGCGCACATGTACGCGGCTGCGCGTCGAAACCCGTCAGGAGTAGCGGCGCCGAACGAGCGACCGAATGATGAAATGTTTCGGATCTTGTGATTCTTTCACTGTCTCTTCTTCTTCTAACTTCTGCGATTGAAGTTCTGACTTCTTGACTGAAGGGACACAGCCGACGTCGCCGCCGCCGAACGTGCTGACGGCTACGATGTTACCATAACAACCAAAGCAGAGAGGTGAGACGGACGCGGCGGATCTGATTTGCGACCTGCCGAGCGGACAGGAGAACTCCAGGGGCCGATCCGGCCCACAAAAGCCACCGTTCAGACTGACGGTACCGGTGTTTGGCTCTTTTTCGCTGCAGTACCTTGAGGAAAAACTCTGTGCCTTTCTCCATGATCTGCTGAATCTGGAGGAAGCCGGCGGTGTACATGAGCAGAAACTGGTCCCCCACGTTCATGCTGAGGCGCCCCGTGTAGCAGAAGGCCAGGATCTGCTGGAAGCTCTGCGGCTGCACGGCCGGGGGCAGCTCCACCACCGAGCTCTTCCCGCCGGCGTTAAACAGATCCCGGAAGTAGGAGCTGCTGGCTGCCAGCACCGCGCGGTGGGCCTGAGGGGTAAACAGCGGGGAGAGGGTCGGGTTTAAAAATACACCGCCGCAGCGCCGCGCGCGCGTCAAGATCCAGCACGGCGGAATGCCGCCGACGTCTCGCCGGTTACTGCCAGCTCTTGCGTCTGGCGTGAACTTATCAGAAGGAGAGAAAGTACAGTGTTACGATCGCTTCTTTAGGGTTCCCAGAAGCAAAACAAAACTGGTTTTCAAAGCGTCCAGCTGTATAAGCAACTGCTCCCATTGTGCTGCCATAACTTTGAGTTGGAGCCAAACTCCTGACAGGAGTCTTCGATTTATTCTCCTGGTTCTCCAAGTGGCCAAAGGGAGCGAAGAAAATGTACTTTAAATCAGAGGAAGCAGCATTCTGGCAACATCTGACCCATCCCCCCCCCCCCTCCCGAGCTCACCGGCAGTTTCTCTTCTTGAACTCTCATAAACAGGAATCTACGCATTGGCAACACAGAACTGAATGAGTTTTCTTTCATTTTACGAGCGTGTCTCTAGTTTGCGAAATATTTGCTCCTCTTGTTTATTGGAAGGAGCAAAAGGAGTTGGGGGTGAGGGTGAGGGGAGGGTCACCTCAGGTCAATTCACTCCAGGACTAAAGGGATCACTCACAGCTCAGCAAGCGTCCCAAAAAAGCAAAAGTTACAACAAAAACAAAAAGCCACTTGCTGTTTTAAAGGAAAGTGACACAGATTGAAGAAAGACACGTTTTCATGTTACATTCTGGCTTTTGAATCGTAAAGTTGTCTCGGTGCCAATGCTTCTACGTCTGACATGTTTTTTCTTTTTTTCTGTCGCTGCTTATTTCATTTTTGGGGTGTTGTATCTTTGCATTTGTTTTGCCTTTTGCTTTGTGTTGTGACTTTTACTACTGTGGTGCAGACTTTTGTTATTGTTGTAGCAGTTGAATAGTATGCTGGTGATGTTTGCCTTTATGTAACAGCTTTTGAATAACTGTTACGTCTTGTGCATTTGTGTTGCAGCTTTTGGGGGTCGTTACTTTTGTATTCATGTCTGGCTTCTGCATGTGGCTTTTACAGCTTTTGTACCTGTGTTATGGTTTTGTATGATTAGCTGTTTTTGTTGGATATGTGTTGTATATCTTTGTATTGAGGCTTGAGTGTTTTGGAGGAGCAAAATGCATCCAGGTTAACATTTTTCTGTGTGCACACATTTTAATGAATTTTCTTTATTTAAAGGACAACTATTACATCAAAGAAACCCAAACTGCGTGGCAAATTTGGGGAACAATAGCAGTGAACAAGAACAAGGAATTTTTCTACATTTAGGGGTGCAACAGATCCTGCGATTGGTCCTCATCCACATCAGAGGCCAAGGCTGACCCAGTAAATGTTCCTTTATTTCCATCCTCCGCTCAACTTTCAATATTTCCATAATTCAGACGTTTTTTCATTATAGCAGCACTAAAGTCCTCTCAACTTGAGAGAACTTCACTGGAGTGATGAACCTTTGCATAGAATCTGCAATAGTGGTCATGTTTTCTGAGAGTTTGCACTGAAGCTTGTGTAACAGTTTTAATAGAATGGCCATTTTTTCCCTACAATTATTGTTTTAACAAAATTTAGCTGGAATCTTTTGATCTAAAATCAGCTCTATAGCCCTTCTGGGGGGGGGGGCTGCACCACTCTGTGACACCTACTAACTTCACGCATCCATTTCTCAGAAAGTAAGGATGATGTGTGCTTTAAATTCGGCTCCCTGGTTGGTGGGTGCAAGCAATAATTCGAGGTGAATCCATGACCGTGCGACGACGTGACCCGAGCCTGAACTCCTGACCTTGAAGGCGTGTCCCTTGACGACCACGGAGACATCACAGTAGAGGCCCTGCAGCCGCTGCTCGTTCAGACACTCCAGGACGTTGTTGCCAAAGTTAGGGATCGCCATCTGCAGCGTCTGAGCCATAACGCTCTGCGCCCAGCACTACAGGGTCTGCAGGAGGAAGGGGGTGGGGGGAGGAGGAAAACGCAGACGTTAGAGAGAGAGCGAGGGGGGGGGGGCGACGGGATCACCGGGAGGTCACCGAGAAGAGGAGGGGATGCGATCTAGGACGGGAGAACAGACAGAGGAGGAGATCTCTGCCAAGATGAAGGGATGACGTCGGGATAATTGAGGCGAAGGTGAAGAAAACGGAACGGAGAAGCCCGAGACGAGTGATGAGAGGCAGCGGATAAGATGAGGCGGCACAAAGGGAGCAGAGAAAACTGTAAATAAATGAGTTATGAGACGCGAGCAAAGAACGACTGGGAGACGTGCGAGAGGCAGACGAGACAGAGGCGAGGAGGCAGGAAAGAGACTTAAAATAAAGAAGCAGGGTAAGTAAAGTCTATGATGATTAATGAATTAAGTATTTGGTAAACAACTTTAATTCCAAACTTCCAAATGAAAGAGAATTTCGGGCCACCAGCGACAGTTATATAAGCCTTTATCTTCTTTTTTTTCCTCCCCCCCCCCCCAACCTTGTTTCATTACATCTAATTCACAGCTAATAAACTGTTTGGTGGTTTTTGGCCTACTTTGTTATTTTCTTGTCGCTCCGTCTCAGTCAAAACACAGCCGCTTACATAACGCATCTATTTCACTCGTCTTCGTCACCGTCCAACAAAGAAGCCTGTGATCAGGAAGTGGAGGAGCTGTCAAACTTGCCACAAAATACAATTAAAGAAAACAACGCACAAAACACGGAACAATCCATCACCAAATTAATTTCACTGGCATGACTGAAAGCTTAAGAGCGATCCCCCTCCCCCACCTCTTATTCTGCTTATTTACTTGTTTGTCTAGTTGTTTATGAATGCACATATAGAACCGCTCGGCCGCCAAATATGACGGAGCAGAAGTAAACAGACGAGAACTCGGAGGTGAGTCACGACTCCGCCGAACAAATATTCTTTATCGCCGAGACAAGTGATAGATGTGGAACCGGCTGAGCTGCCGCTGACTACTATCTGGAGCCTGGCTTGCGATGAGTGGGTGATGGTGGCGATGATGATGATAATGAGTTCCTATCCTGACGACACCCCCCCCCCCCAAAACAAACCTCTCATAGGAAACAATGTGTGCCTGATTAGTCCTGCTCCTCCACCCAGAGGAGACAAAAAAACAGGGGGAAACTCAAACGCAGAGCTGCGCTAGAGGGTTTTTTTTTGGAAAGGAGTGGGAGTCTGGGGGGGGGGGGTCGCGCAGAGGTCAAGGCAGAAGTTATAACACGCTCTTTTATAGCTCTGATTCAATTCTGAAGTCTTTTTGATCATTACCTTGCAAATTTTTTTTTTGGTGTCAAATCTATTGAAGTTTGGGGAAGGGGGGGGGGCACATACTGATCACATAATGACTGAGGGATGACCTATAAACACATCTCTTCTTTTTTTACTGCCACAAAAACATGAGAAGAACCAAAATATTCCCATAGGCACTGTTAAAGAAAGGCTTTTTCGTCAAACACCATTGATGATTCAGACACTAAATGAAGCAGTGACATGGATCTTTGTCTCGGTGGGAGAGTCGTCACGTTGCCTCCCGGGACCTTCAAAAGGCTACTGTCCAATCACAGATAAGACTCACCAGCACGTTGCACAGCTTGGTCAAAAACACACAGCAGCACTGAATAATAGCCAAATATAGAAAGCTAATGTTATCAACAATAAAAAAAAAGGATGATTGTATGTTTTTTGGCCCGTTCTCGAAACAATAATTCCAAATAAATAAAGGGGCATTCATGTAATAATCCGAAAACGATATTAATACACGAGTTCGAGGCATTAGTGAAGCAATCTGAGACACAGACAAACCCAGACCATCTTGTTGCCTTGCACCTTCTCTCAGCTCCTCTGGGGGGACCCTCCCCCCCAATCCACTGCCCAATCCAACAAAGAGATACAATCTCCCCAGCATGTCGCGGGGTCGACCAAAAGAGCCCTCCCAGTTGGCCGTGGCCGGTACCTCCAGCGGGAGGCAACAAAGGGGCCCATCCTAATTACATGTCTAATCTCTGGTTACTGTGGATGTGGAGGACGAGCAGTTGTGCTCTGAGGTTTCAAACTGAAGAGCAGCATTGTGCCGGGGGGGAAAGTTTTCACCCACTCAAAACTCTAAACAAGGCTGTAGAACATATGTTTTAAAGCGTTTTCAGCATCCACATGAAGAGGATGTGTTGCCAGATTTCTTTCCTCTATGAGGGAATTGTACTCCTCCTTGAGTACAATCGGAATTAAAGACAACTGCAGCTTTTAGTCCAGCCAGGACGTTTCTTGATGTGACCGGCCGCTCGCACAACTCTTCAGACCGGACCGCTGTGAAAATGCCTCATGCCCACCTTTAATCTGAAAGCGAGCGCGGCGGCAAGCGTGCTATTCAAAGTCTGGCTGGAGACTCGGCTCAGGGCTCCCAGGGGAGGAGCAGATCAGGCTGCTAAGTGGTCATGTGCAAAATATATGACCCAACAGTTGTGGAATGATTACTCTGTAAAACCGCTTCCGGACGACCTCGTCTGCGCCCACAAAGAGTTGATGTCAAACCTAGTGAATTATTCACCCTTCAAACTCCGGCGTGCAACCGCTTCTGCAACCACTTGGACGGCAAATAATGGCTTTTTGTCTCCACTTAATACAGCCATTACTTCAAGAATGATCGTCTACTGTAAAGGACAATGCCCAACGCAGGTTCCCAGAACCAAACCAAGATATGAAATGGCACCTATTATGCATATTGTTGAATCACATATTCTGTAACTCCTGTACAATTGATTTCATGACTCATAGTTCTAGAAAACTCCTCATTGATTTTATTCTGGCTGGTTGCGCAGCTTCCTGAGTCCATCCCTTGTTCCGACAAGGCCTTTTAGCTGTTTCTTAGAAACCCGCTCCTCGAAAGCTTACATGGAACCGCCGGGCTCGCCTCCAGGTGACTTCTTGATCCGGGGGGGGGGGGCTAAGATGGGGGGCCCTTAAACATTAAACATCTGTAATTTCACACCGGACTCATTTTCGTGGCGACTGCGCAAACAGCAAATGGGAACCGATCTCTCGGCACACTCGCCAAGTAATCAAGTTAAAGGTTTCGACATCCGTCTTTTTCCTCGTTGAAGTGGCGGCTATTTGGTGTTGTGTGCAAAAGGATTATTCAAAAGGAAGACACGATCGAATCAGAGCACAAGGGCCAAAGTGCAACCTCAACGTAAGAAAAGAGTGTACTCTCGCGCCAGACTTTTCATTCTTCCACTTTTTTTTTTTCCTTTTTCTGTAGGTTTGCTTTTATTTATTTATTTTTTTGCTGCAAAATTTGACTCCTCTGTGCATGGGTCATGCCTTCCTTTCAAGAGATCCCTGAAAAGGCGGCATTCTTTCCACATGACTCCTTTCAGATTCCCGAAACCGCCAGGCCTTTGTTGGCCCTACTTCGCACTTTAAAGCGCTCAAAACTGGAGTCGACTCGGTTCAGGTCAGAGGGTGTCCTAGCGACGAACGCGACAGCGCTTCCTATAAACTGTATATTGACTTTCTATTTCAGTGTTCAAGAAACAAAAAACTGCATTCATTTGCATGAATTCAAGGTTTATAAAAAGGCTATTATATGCACATATGGCTCTCTAAAATAATGTCCCCTTGTGCCATTAAATGTGCGTTTTTTCCCCTTTGCTCCAGGTTGGGGTCAATGAGGTTTTATCTCGAAAAGAATAAGTGGCTGGAAAAGAAAACCGTCCAACCATCTGACAGCAAAGTAAAAGCCTGAAGAGAAAGTCTTCAGATTCTAAGTTGCAGCATCTCAGGAAAGAAAAAAAAAAGACACGAGGAAAATCACTGAAGGTTATTTGTTTAGTCTGCAAAAGTTCGGCCGTAACTTTTAATCAGCTTCAAGAGATGCGTTTGATAACCGTGTTCTGAAAAAGAAAAATAATGTCTGGCATAACTCAAGAGTTGGCATCCGTTTCCTGAAACAGGTTCCAAAAAATGCGCGGAGGAATGGGCTCCAGCAGCCTGCAAGCATCAAATGCAGTGGAAGTGTGGTTGGAGCGAGACGGTTGGTGGAGCTGCGAGGAACTGCTGTTACGCCGAGTGGTCCAGGGTGCAACATCTGGTCAGCCAAATGCCTGGACTTCTTGTATGCACTTCAAATCCAAAGCTCCAGTTTCAAATTAAAAGGTTTTTTTGTTGATTTTTTTTGTCTTTCCAGTCCAGCTATCAGTTGGTAGATAGTAGATGTGCTACTTCTATTTACTCAGCTTAGCTTCACTTCCTGTCTTAGACCAGGTACAGATGACCAACACACGAGTGGTAATATCTTCTGGAAAATACTAATTCACCGCAATTTTGATGTCATAATCCAACACAGCATCTTTCTCTTTGCAATGGATGTTTAAAAAGTTTCACATTCTGTCTTCTACACAGATATTTTTTGAAAGACAAGATGATTTTCTGTCAGTTTATCAAAGCCAAAAATTACCAGAAAAACTAGGCCACAATCTACGTTTTTTTCCACATTTTCAATTTTTTAAAACCCAAAGGCAACATCATATCTCTCTCTCACCCTAATAGCCTATCAAACAATTAATAATCCAGTCAAAGGGCATTGATTATTGCAAAAACAATGAGTTTTGAATAGAAATGCGGACACAGTAGAGATAAAAGATCAAAATTCTTCCGAAACTCATCTCGTGTTCGTAGCGTTCCTGCATTACCTCAATAGTTCCCTTTAATGGAAACGTGTTCGCCATACAGTCAGAATGCTGAAGGATGCACCTTCATATGAGACACTGTAATTATCAGCATCAGCATATAGACAACACTCGAAAACACTGCGGTGTATTTTTCAGTAAATGCTATAGATGAACCATCGCAGAGAGAAGCCACGCGCCCCCAAACTGCCACCGTCTGCCCTGCCCGTTCTAACAAGAAGTCCGGCATGTTTTCACCGCGGCTGGCACTTCTGAACATGAACCCGGTCCACCCACACCACAACTGGCCTCGCCTCGCAAACAAAAACAATTATCCGACGACTGAACCTCCCGACGCTGACCTTGGATGACACCCTGAGGACAAAGAAAACTTTATCCACCTCCATCTGCGCGACGCGCTCGTTCTAACCATTCAGAGGGGGGAAAAAAAAGGAGAGAGAAGGGTCCCTCGCTCCTCCAGCAGCTACCACCCAGATGTTCAACAGCTATATTTACAGAAGAATTTACACTAAAAAGCAGATTAACAGTAACAGGTCAGACAAAGGCGGCTGGGAGGAGAAAAAAAAAAAACAGTCCTGGTTTTAATGTCATTTCTTGTTCTTCCAGCCGTAAACAAGTCAAACGGAGACAACTCAGGCACGCCATCGTGGAGCGTTCGCCATAACGAGCTTTGGAGACACTGACGCATTAAACGGTAAACTTATCTCGTCGTTCGCTCACAACATGAAGGGGCTTTTTTTTTTTTTTTTTGTTCGACAGTGGAGCGAGGCAGACGTGCAGCTTTCTGCTCCGCCGGAATCAGCGCGGCGGCACAACGTGCAATGCGGCAGCACCTTGAACTCTGTTGATCTGGCGGCGGCGGATTTAATGCAATCCAAACAGCTCGGCAAGACACATGACAATGACTGGAGCCGCCGGGGCGTTCACTGGACCTGCGCGCTCGGGGGGTGCAGAGCCGGGAGGGGAAAAAAAACACCCCCAGCGCTTCAGTCGCCGAGGGTCCGTTCTGGGAAACGCTGAGGTTAACCAAAAAAAAAAAAAAAAAAAAAGTGAATCACAACTTCTCCCTGAAATACACCCACTCCTCATGTGACCCTCATCAGATTACACGGTCTCCTGAGTGGGGGTTCGTGATTTCACCCTTCAAAGTTATAACCCTTTCACTCTACACCAGCCAACAGGACAAGACGGCAGCGATGCCAGCAGGCTTCCAGGTGTGGCTGTCGAGCAGGGTGCCGTTTTGCGTTTGCCGACGAACCGCGCTTAAAGCCGTCCGGAGCCTCCCGCCTCCATAAAGGGCGGCCCTGAGAATAAGACGGGCCATCAGCATTTAATCATAATTAATTTTTTGTAAAAGTTTATGGTCATCAATTAGTTCTGATGGATGTCGGCGTCGTTAAGGACGAGAGAGGGCTGCGGGAGAGCGTAAACCACATCTCTTTACAGCTGCAGGGCCACACTCTATATTTATAGGGGGTTTAATTTAGCTTTAAAAAGGTGATTAATCAGAAAGAGGTGTTGAACTAGAAAAAGCGCTTGACTTGCGTCTGACGGATGACCCGACTTGACCCGAACCGGAACAGGAGCCAGTCAGTACAGAAAGTGGGGGGGGGGGGGGGGGCGTACTCCAACTAGCACCCAGGTGCGTGTGAAATATCAAAAGGATCAAATAAGACTTGCGGCGTGCTGAGCGTTCACAAGAAAATCTCTGCGGCCAACCACAAAGCAACGATACAAAATAAGCTGTAAGAAGAAATTGTCCTTTGTCCTTCCCGTGATCTTAGCTTATGCTAGTTAGTTCCATTATGGACTTGACGTGGAGCCAAAATTGAAATGTTCTTTAGGTTGGCTGGAATTAATGCAAACTGTGAGTCACAATGAGGTTTTGACGGCTTGCATCAATAAGGCTCAATAAGGAAGGTGTAAAAACACCTGAGAGCTTGCTAAAGGTCTTCCAACTTCGTTTTTGAGAGTACAGCTGGCACGTCGGATACTCAGAGATAATGCTGATACTACAGTGTGGATTAATTGTGTCAACTCCCGTTACAATGTCATTAGGCTTGATTAATTGGGCTTCCTGTTCTGTGCAAGACAGATTGCTGGATTAGAACAGGCTGTATGATTTTGTTTTTAATCCCAGTGACTTTCTCCTCCAATCGAGACCACCGTCTGTGTTGTCACTTGTTCTGTTTGACTTTGACCACTTTTCACTGCTCATCTGACTCTAATCAATCGTTTGGACAGTGAGAAGTCCGTCTGCGCCCTACGACCGTACCGCCACTCAGCGTTGTGCCTTAACAATCCGTGTGGACGTAAGGAAATCAATGTGCACGGCATTAATGCAATTATCATTCAGCCCGAGTAGCGAGGAGTGATATTTTCCCGGTGCCTTTTGGGCCGTTTCCAGGATTTGTTTACATACATTATTGCTGCTTTAGTAATTGGTAATATGGATTACTGTCACGTTATAGCAGGTTATTGCACTTAGACAGCAACGTTTGAATTAAGTTTGTGTTTCTGACGCACGCAAAGGCCTGGGAAGGGAGGGGAGGGGAGGGGGGGGGCACTGTCTGCTCTCTAACATCTGCACTTCCAGCAGCCTTGAGCGAGCAACAGAACAGACCAGAGTCCCAGCGGAGCTCCTCGGCGACCAATGGTTGATGCGCCCGCAGTTGTTTCCAGGTGTAGATCTGTGCAATCATGTGAATATTAAGCAGGCGGTTGCTAAGACAAAGCACGTGTGAGGAGATAATCTCTAATCAAAGGCAGGGATGAGCGCACGGATCACCATCCAGCCCCCGCAAGAGGCACGCACCCACTCTTGTCTTGCCGCGGTGGCCTGGGAGCTGCGGCCCCCGCCCCCCCCCCTCCCGGCACGAGCGGGGCGCTCGCCTGATTCACTTCCAGCACGCCGCAGGGCACTGACATGTCACTCAAGGACAACCTCCCCGCCACCTTCTCTTCCCCTCGGGTCAGGGAGGTCACCACAACTTTGAAGGAAACATAAAAGGGGAGTTAATTCATACCACTTGACCCCTGACCCCCGAGTCCCCATGCGCCCCATTATATGCCATGTCTGGCTTTTGAACCCTCTGCGTGATGTGTGTGTCTGTGCAACTTTATAAATCGCCACAAACTCTGCAGACACCACATGCTCCTGCTAACACCCAAGTCACCCCTCCCTTCACTCCCTCTCACTCTCTCTATAAAAAGTAACTCGACTCTCGCAGCCACTCTGCTGGCTCATGATGAAGCCGAGCAGCAGCCTGCGGCACCGCACATCAACATCAGCCTCCACCTGATCACTGTCAATTTCCTGGTTTTTTTGGAGGAGGTTAAAGGTGGCCTGTTAGCAAGTAGCAGGCTAAAGCTAAGGCTAACTAAGTGTGAGTGGAACACTTCACCTAATGCGCGTAACTCGCAAACATGGCTGTGGTTCTCATGTCACGCCGCCCGGACCCGAGTGCTCCTTCTACTTTGGAGGCATTTCGGGCGGATAAAACAAGCCGTTAACTAGCGCCACTCGTGGGCAGACAGACAGCACAATGTGGCTACGGTGTAGCCTCCCCAGAGCACGACAGGAGCCCAAACTTCCCAAAATATTTTTTTATGCATCTCTTTTAACACACGTCAGTTTTATCTCACGTGAAAGTCTGGCAGAGTCTCGCCGGCGGAGGAGGAGGAAGGAGGGAGAGTCCGCCAGCGGCGGCGGCGGCAGCAGCGGTGCAGCGGGGCAGTCAGAGCGGGCAGGGAGCGCTCGGTGCCCCGCCGTGTGCCAGCCGCGATGCCCGGTAGGATTTTTTTTTAGGAAGTCCTCGGCTGGCCCGGGCCGGTGCGTGCGTACGTCCACAGCGGAGAGGGAAGGGGGGAGGAAAAGGTGGGAGGGAGGGGGCGGAAAGGGGGACAAAAAAAGGAGGAGAGGGAGCTCTTGTTCTTTTATTTGGTGTCACTCCGGTTCGGACTGTCCTCAACACGCGCTGAGGCGTCCGAGGAAGCACGAAGGGGAGGGCACCAAATTTATCCCCCCCCTCCCAAAAAAAGAGAGAAATGAGGGGATAAAATATTCAGCAGTTCCGTGGTCTCTCCCCCCCTTCTTGTCTTCCCTTCTTTCCGTGCCAGCGACGTGTGATGTCCGCTCAGACCGAATTCCCTCCTCCTCCTCCGGCCAAATGGCAGCTACCGACACGGGACAGACACGCGTCGTTCCCCTTCCAAAATGTCGCTCATCATATATCACAGCGACTGAATAATTTATAACACCCATTCCATAAAAAAGGCTGGCGGGAGGGGGGGCGCAACGGCAGGCACGCACGCTCACTTGACTTGAACTCGCTATTATTTAATGTGCTATTTTATTTCGCCCAAGAGAAGACGGGGGAGAGAGAGGGGGAGCGCGAGCGGGGAGGAGGAGGAGGGGAGGTCTATAGCGGAGGGCGATCCAGGCACTCCATCTTTAGCCGACATCAACAGGTCATCCCGGGACACAAATGCGCTGCAACTGTGGGCGAGACAGACGGATGGATCCGGCATGGCGAGGGGAGGGAATGAGAGGAGGGACACGGCGAAGTGGAGAGGGGGCCCGGGACCCGTTTAACGATAGGACACCGTGAGGCGGGGGACGAGGTGGGGGGGGGGGGTGTCTGTCCAGGAGTGCTTTTTAATCTTTTTTTTAATGCGGGCATGATAGCAGGGAAAAAAAACCTGCCCTCCTCCTCCTCCGTCGTCTCTTCCTCCGACCCGAAGTAGTTGGGGAGAAAGTTGAGGAATGCGGGAGAAAAGAGGAGAACCGAGGACTCCTCAAGTCGCGAGCCGGCGGTGAGAGGAGGGGGGGGGCAGCCCGCGGTGACGAGCGAGAGGAGCCGGTGTGAAGTGGTTAAAGTTTGGTGTGCGGCCCATCCCCCCACCGTGCACCGAGAACAACTTTAGCACCTCACTCCTGGAGAATATCACAACACAATGGACGAACAGCCACCTAATCGCGCCGCCGGAGAGCAAGCACACGCACCCGCATGCACGTGTATTAACCCACCTCTTCCCAAAATTCACCCCATCCGAATTCAAGAATGCACCCCCCCCACACCCCCTCCCTCTTCCCCTCATACACACACACACGTACAGTGCGGGACCCGGACCGACCCGTCTGTATCTCGGCCCGGCCCAGTCCGACCGAACCCCGAACCCCTCCTCCCTTCTCCTTCCGCGCGTCCACCAAAGAAGACAAAAAGAAAATTAAAAAAAAAAAAACTCACCCCTCGGCTGGAGTCCGCAGGAAAGTGTTTCAATGGAGGAGCGGCGCACAAGAAGCGGTCTAGTGTCTCCCTCCGCCTCGCTGCTACAGACACTCATTCACTGTGACTGTAACGCCGCCGTGTGAACCAGCAGCCGGAGCACGCGCGCGCGCACACTCAAACACCGACGGGCGACGCTGGCGGGCACGCACGCTCGCACGCACGCAAACAACCCATGCACAGGCGAGGAGAAGAGCGCAGAGCTATCGAGGAGGTGGAGGAGGAGGAGGAGGGGGACGCAGAGGAGCAGAGCGGGGATTTTTGGAGTCTCCCAGGGGTTGCAGACAGATCGCAGAGCTACCGATCATCCAGACAGATAGACAGGTGTGGGGGTGGGGGTGATGGAGGGGGGGGGGGGGTGATGGAGGGGGGGGGGCTGCGGCGCATCAAGACTTCTTTCAGTACTGGAATAGTTTAACGCCTCACCTGGATTTTCAAAGTAATGGGCAAAAAAGGGGCACGTACCCTACACCAATAACCTGATTTTTCTTTTTACACAAATAATAACGATTGTAATAAACTGTTTATACGTCACTAAAAATAAAATATGAGTTGGAAATACTGACTGTCAAACACATCGCCACTTCCAATCTGCAAATGCACACTAATTCAAAGGCAGACCACACGTCGACCACCTGGAACAGTTTGTTTTCTTCTCTCTCATCGTCACAAAAGTTGATTCATGCACGTCGGAATTATTCAGTTTCACGGAAATAAATAATCTTTTTGGAGTTCAAACGACCTACTAACAATATTACTATCTTTCAAATGTGAAAAAGACATTTTTCATATTTAAAAAAAAAAAGATTATTCCGTAATGCATTTTGGCGGGAATACACAACGTAACGTGCACGCGACCACAGCGGGCGCCAGCGTAAAAAAAAAAAAAAAAAAAAAAAAGTACAAGTAACGAGAATACATTCGAAGGAATAACGGATTACAGGTTGGAGCCCACGCGCCGCTGCGGGCAGGTAGACAGGCAGCGTCCCCAGCCGACCCGACCGTCTGAGCCCCACCCACCAGTCCACCCACTCAACCCGCTCTCACTCACCGCGGCTCTCTGTGTGTGTGCGTCTGAGCGAGAGAGAGAGAGAGAGAGAGTTTCTCTCCGTCCGGAGGAGCCAACGGCCCGACGCCGGAAGGGTGTGAGGTGGGGGTGCGGGGCGCTGGTGGCGGTCGTGGTGGTGACGGGCGGGAAGGCTGCCGGCGGTTCGGTCCCCCCGCTGCCGTGGAGCGCGGTGCGATAGTGCGGCGTCTAGACTCCGGGCAGGTGAGCCCTCCGGGGCCTCCAGGCGCTGCGCACAGTGAATACTAAGCAGGATGAGACTGCATTCAGGCACGGCACTGCGCTCCCCGCTCCCTCTCCCTGTCATGCCAAATACTATTAACTCTATAATTCTCCTGTGTCAGATGTATAGCGCCACGCTCTCTGGGCATTCATTGTCACAGCGCCCCCATCCAGATGTGCGGGCTTGTGCGCGCATGCCGGAGCACGTTCCCCTCCTCCTCCGCCGCCGCCGTCCTCCTCTCCCGGCTCGTCCAAGTCACCTCCCGCTCCATGGCAAGGAACTGGGAGCGGACCAGCGAGCGCGGCGGTGCCGGGTCCCACCGTGTTACTGGGACTGATGGTTAAAGTCACAGTGTTCAAATTAGGAGACACCAGAGGCTGCAGCCAGAGTTTAGGGGAGCAAGAGCAAGTGCGCCCCCCCAAAGCCACTTGGGGGGATTTTGACAGCACAATATGTTTTTAAAAAGATTGTTGTGTATAAGTTCCGTGTAGCCCGAGAGATATTGATTGTTTTACTTTTTTTTTTTTTCAAGACTCTGAAGCAAACCCAGAGTGTCCTGTATGAAGTGGGACATTGTCATAAACAGGCAAATAGTCGGACAATGAGCCCCTGGGTATACACAAGTTACACCCCCCGCCCCCCACGAGGCATAAAGTGCCCCCTCTTTGTCTTTATGGTCATTTGTTGCAGTCTGCATCCCTTTGAAGTTGTTTTGTTCCCGCTTTATGATCGTGATGTGTCTTTTTTTATGGTCATTTAATTTCAAATCCCGTTTAACTGATTTTGTTCAACATCGGCCCAAAATTTGCAGCTCTTCATAACTTTAGGTTAAATTTAGAGTTATTTATTGTTTCAGACTTCTTTTTAAAAGTAATATTACATCTCTTTGACTATGATTTGTAATGTGTGTCTATGCAGCAGATTTGTATGCAATGGAGGTTTTTTTCTGTCTCTTTGACTTATATTTGTTTTTGTGCTATTGCCTTCTTTCGTGTGTTTCTCTCCCATGACAATATTTTTTTTTAAAACTTGCCTTTAATCTATTTTTTATGCATTTGCACCTTTTTTCTTATCAATAAAACACCTTTGGAACACTTTAACTTCCTTGGATGATTTAAGGTCTCCATTTATTCACTTTCCACTTGAAAGAAAACACATAGCAACTCAAATAAATCACGCAATCAAATGTGCTCATCTGTGTATTTTCTTTTTTATACCTGACAGAATCTCATTGAGCTTTTGCTGCACTACAGTGGGAGCCTGAGATCAACTGGTGCACAGGAACAAGTACCGTGTGAGAGTAAGTGGGACATATAACGTGGCGTTTATTGTCCTCATGCAGTCTTATGTCATAAGGAGCTCAATCCCTCCTTGTGTTCCCTGAGCCGCGCTGCATCTGACCCGGTCTGACCCTCTTTTTTTCTCTCTCCCCCCACCTCTCGGGCACACTTTTTATCTCCTCACATCGCAGGCCCGGGATATTGTGGCTAATCCATAGGCTATGTTTAGCCTTTTCATCAGGATGCCTCACTAAACTTGAGGCGCGGCGAGATTAAATTAGATTATTCATGAACGCAAACTGATGTGTTTTCCAGTCCGCTCACATGTTCACTGCGGAGGAAAGTAGGGCAGCCTGTGTGCCGCGGCTGACTGATCGACCCTCTCTCCCCGCTTGTCCTTACGTTACACCGTTTCCCTGACATTACACGGCTCCGCCAGAGGGGCGGGGCGGAGCGGAGCCCGGAGGCTCTCGAAGGCCTCCTGTCCCGCGCGGGCTGCCGTAGAGTCTGCGGCAGATATGGCGGTTCCCATGTGTTTAACGTGAGCTTTAAAGCCACACCGCTAGTTAGCAGGGGCAGTAAACAGAGAGCACGCCGGGTCGCGCGTTTGTGTGGCTCGGGAAAGGCTGTGACCGAGTTGAAGGTCTGCCCACGTGGAGGAGGAAAGGAAGGTAAATACCCCCGATTTGAGGCTAGTTTTAGCCGCGTTAGCCGAGGTGCTAATGTGGGTTTAGCCGAATGTTGCAACTTAGGTCAAGTCTGTGTAAGAGTAAAAAAAAAGGTCTAGAGTTAATTTATTCAACTCGAGCACGAATAGTTGCAACTGCGGGCTCGAAGTCACTTTGTTAAAAGGCTTTCAAACGACTCGAGAGTCGTCTTATCGTCATGTTAGTGTAAACCAACTATCTGGCTGTGACTTTGGAGACCTGCAAATGTGTTTGGATGCTTGTTAAGCGAAATACGGACTCAAAAGACCGTTTAAAGTTGTAAACACTGCGTGTGTCCTGCTTGTGTGTGTAAGTCTTCCTGCTTCTTTCACAAACCGGAAACGTGTGTTTTGGACGTAACCTGTCTACAGATGTAAACAAGGACCTTAAGAACGGATTCTGTCTTCATCATTGAATCTAAAAGTGTGTAAATGATGTGCACAATAATGCATTTAGTTGAAAGTTACTGGGTGGCTGTAGGGCTGCAGACCTCTGCTGTACTTTTAATGTGTTGCTCTCTGCAAAGCTCTGACATGTTTTAAATGTGTAATAATGTATCCTGACAAATTTTAATGGTTGAGGATTTCAAGGAACTCTATGCACTCTTTGTCTTTGTTTCCAGAGGTGCAACTTTATGCTGGTGCACACGGCCCCTCGGTTGCCCCTCATCCTCCCCTGCCGCCTCCATCACTCCTGCGCCAGTGTCGCCGGCTCCCTGCTCCACCGGTTCAGAAGCAGTTCTGCCGTCGCCAGCCGGGGGCTCAGATCCATGGACCCCGAGGTTCCCTCCACCGGCCCTGACCCCGCAGCCGCAGAGCCCTCGGGCGGCGGACGGGAGAGGACGTCTCCCGTGGGACTGTTACCCGGCGAGACGGTGGTCAGAGAGGGGAAGGCGGCCATCCTGTTTCCCAGCGCCAATGAGGTGTTCTACAACCCCGTGCAGGAGTTCAACAGGGACCTGACGTGAGTGGCACCGAAACGGGAGCAGGAGAACTTGATTTCTGACTGTCGTCGGACAAAGCAGCTGATTAAAATCTGTTTTTACTGGACAACTGCCTCATCGGTTGAAATAAGGGGAGCTCACAGATTTATTTATTGATTTATTTATTTTTTTACAAGAAATCATTTTCCTTAAAAATTAATTCATCAATTTTGTTCGGAAAGTATTAAAGAAATCATAAAATTTATGCGGCACCGTTAAAACTGAACCTCAGTTTCCACCCGGCGAAGCAGTCAGTGTAGCAAACTTGTCCAGTAGAAGCAGAGTTTAGCTGTCGGTCCAGTTCCAAGTCACAGAGGAAGCAACATTTAATGACAGCAGCTCTCAGAGGTGCTTTTGGAGACTTAAGGTCTGCCTGAGGCTTCACCATTTAAAGGGGCCCTTTTATGCTATTTTGACTTTTTTCAGCTATTCACAGTGTAATAGTGTTAAAAGCTGATTCAGACAAGTGAGCAGCGCCCCCTCTTTTCACATAAACTCATGTTTGAGATGTCCGGCGTGCCTCTCCATTCAGTT
>JASSRZ010034040.1:0-19603 GCA_032164315.1 Malacoctenus gilli | reverse complement strand
GTGTGTGTGTGTGTGTGTGTGTGTGTGTGTGTGTGTGTGTGTGTGTGTGTGTGTGTGTGCATGCGTGCGTGCGTGCGCGCGCGCGCGCGTGCTTGCGTGCGTGTGAGTGTGGGTGGGTGGGTGACAGTGAAGGAAATAATGATGCTGATGGTGGACACAGGTCACACACTGAGTCACCTGTGACCACTTAGCAAACACCTGAAGAAACTGAGGGGTGGTCAAAAAGCATTAAATGGGTTCCTCTAGTTCAGGGGTCGGCAACCCACGGCTCTTGAGCCGCATGTGGCTCTGAAGCGCCTTGTTGTGGCTGACGAAAAAACAAAAAAAGACATTTACAGTGAACCCTCATTTATCGCGGGGTTACGTTCCAAAAAGGACCCGCGATAGGCAAAATCCGTGAAGTAGTGATCTTTATTGTTGCCATCATTAAACAGTACTGTGTTCCATAATAGTGCCCTGCAGCCACGTAGTTTCTAGCTCCTTTTAGCATGTCCAGATGTGTCACTTTCTCTGTGATAGTTATCATCCTTCTCTGTCTTTTGAGCGCTTCCGCAGCTGCCCTTGTTGATGTAGAACGTCTAGTCCACATTGTGGGTTTTATCATGGATAAACTTTGCAAACATGTAACTTTGCTGAGCCAAACACATTCTGTACTGGACAGAGAGGAGGGACGGAGGAGACTGTCTGACATTGGCCTACAGTCCCTTAGCCAATCAGGATGCAGAACACGCACCGTAGAAAAAAAAATCCTTTAAAAAACTGCCCTAAAAACATCAGTGAAACAGTGACAGGTGAACAACAACAAGGGTTAAACTGTACTTGAATATTGGCTATTTTAACTTGACACATTTATGGGAAGCACTCTGAAGTACAGTGCTGACAGCTGCACCACCGCTGTTTACTCAATGCCCCGCTGGGAGTCTATTCTCACACATTTTTCTGTGAGAAGATGAAGGAGGCACTCAATTATCATCATCAGCGTTCTGCCCAACCTGCATACAGAGCTCCTTCTTTGAGGGTCTCCAGACAAAACTCAAACTGGACTCGAAACAAATATAGTCAAAAATCGTTTTTTGTCAGGCATTAGGGAGTTTAAGGTCAGTGATAGAATGTTTAGTCGCAAAGTGAGTACCATCCTTCCAAGCAACAACTCATATCATCCTAAGAAGGGACACTTGGTGTCTGAACTGCGTCATGTCTCATCAGTCTCCCAATCACACTGTTTGTGAGTATGGACACCAGAGACATGGGGTCCAGATCTGGTCCAAATCGCATTGCCACCCTTTAGCCATCCATCCATCCATCCATCCATCCATCCATCCATCCATCCATCCATCCATCCATCCATCCATCCATCCATCCATCCAAAAATCATGATCCAGAATTCATGACCAGAGGTGAGGGTTGTAACATAATGATCGACCGCTTGCTCGCTATGCTATAAAAGGATGTACAATTGATAAACAATCCCAGATTAAATGTCCTCATCTGTCATTACAAAAACTCTGACCTATATTATACAAGAACAAGAGTACAGGGAGCTTTTACAATGTTTTATTGACTGTATTTTATAGCTGGCGTTTATCTTGAAAGGACCGACATGACTGCAACGAGTGCAAAAACTGCTCCCAGATCAGTGTGAAAGGCAGCAGTCAAGGGAGTCGGTCGGCAGACAACAATAAAGTTATTGCTCACAATTGCCTCTCAGGACACTGATAAGGACTGTTGGAAGAGGAATGTGTACAGGTGAATGATCTCAAAGTGAGGGTAGTAATCACAGGTAACGCTTTCAAGCCTGCACAGAGAAAATACAGGCAACAAAAAAGACAAGAGTCAAGAGTCGCACAGGGTGAGTTAGTCTAATTTGTCTTCTCCTTATGACTTCATGCCCTCATACACGGACAACAAAAGGACAAAAAATTCACCCACACACTGAAGGCATACAGTCACCTGTATGCTGATTCTGATGAGCTGATTCTTATCCAAATTCTTTTATCAACGGTGAGGTTTTTCTCAGGGGTTTTACTCCAACTTTGTAAAAGACTCGGTTATTATTCTTATTAAAGACTCAGTTAGTGAGTATCAGCTCACTCTCAGCAATTCATCACAAAGAGAAAACCCTCTCTGAATTTGCAAACATCAAAAACAAAAGGTGCAAAAGAGCCAGTCTATCTATCCTTTTGGATTAGGTAGAAGGAAATATAATAAAAATATATTATCTGTATAAAATACATGTATCATAATAAAAGCCAGATTCCCTTTTAAAGGTTGTCATACCTTATGACAGAGGTATTCAACCTGCTGTGGTGACTTACACTCTACTCTCTTCTCCAACATGGCAAGACGATTGGTGACCTCAGTCTTCAGCTCGTTAATCTTGAATGCCCTGCAAACATATTGATTTACAAGGAGAGAGACACGATATGAGATCAAATCAAGAACAGGTCATCTGAAACTCTGGGCCTGTTTTCCCTAATCATTGCATAATAACATACAGTACACTGCTAGTTTTTTGTTCATTTTAGTTGTATCTTACAATGAGGTGTCATCAGACACCTCTGATTAGTTGCTGGCAGAGACCCTTTTCTTTGACACAACACAGGTGGTTGTATTGATAGGCGCAGTGGGGCCAAAGTGGCCTCCATCTCAGCCAATCAAAAAATTCCGTTGTAACAACATCGTTTTATACCCAGAGGGCAGTCACTCCTACATTGTTAGACAAAGTGCGCCAAATTGAAATACTTTGACAAGGGTGTCAAGAATTGGAGAGAAATGCATCGACAACATTACTTCATACCAACTATATTTGTTCTCAACTAAAAAAGAGGTTTCCAATTTTAGTCGTCTTTAAGTCTGCAGCGCACAAAAACAGGAGTGCAGGGTCCTGACAGTGTGGTTCAGCTAACAGCATTACCCTTCAAGAATTTCAATGAACACACACATACACACTGTGTACAAACAAGGTAAAAGGACTTCTAACTTCAAGTTTTTTTCTTTCAAATGTTCTCCTTCTTTCCAACAACAAACCAGCATACATTACTGCTTCCACTGCATCAATGTGTCTGTCCCCAACATGCTTTAACTTCATGAGGCAGAGGCTCTCCTCTGACTTGGAGAGGTGCAAGGAGAATATGTTTTATTATGTTATCGTGTCATATTGTTTGTTGTGAAAATTGTTGCGGCTGTAAGTTATTAACTCTGGAGGAGAGTTGTCTCTTGGGTGACCAGAGGGAGGATGGAAATAGGCAATGTAAATGAACGAAGAACAATAAGTGTTATGATGTTTTCAATTGAGGAAAAGAACTGGAGGAGATGAAAGAAGACTAAATGGGTTTTAGTCAGTCATCAAGATAAGAAAGGTGTTTAGGAACATCAAAGTCCCATTGTAAAAGATGCTTCAGAAAGATAAGTGACGGCCTCGAGTAGCAAATGCGTGGTATATCTGCTAAACTGCATATAAACCTAAAGAAGCTTACCGATCCTCATGAGAGAGGAATTTACCACGCTGGTTGGTGCTCCGCTTACTCCTTGCAAGTAAAACAACCAAGAATTTTGCAGAAAGCCTCCTGTTCTGAGTCTTTTTTGCATTTATTAGGTCGAACTATTTGTAAAAACAGGGAAAATTCGGTAACTGAATAATGGTTCTGCTTGCGTGGCAACAACTTTTGTGAGAGAATATACGGCAAAATGAATAGGATCTAAAACTTCATTAAAATGAAGTTGATTTAAAAACCTCAATGATTCTATGAGTCTGTATGTACATAGTGTATGTAAACTGCCTTCTCCAATGTCAACTGGGATTGGCTCAAAAGCTCTTCCGAGAAGAAGAGTGAGCAAACGAGTGAGTTCGTGTTTCTCTCCTTTCTATACCAGCAGCTAATGCGCAACAAGTTGAGAGGAAGTATGAACACATTCAGTTAGCTACTTACCTTGAAAACTGCTCTGCTACTTGTGTGAGAACATTCTGAAAGAGCTCTTCTTTATCTGAACAAAGAGCAAGCAAAGAGCTTGTTACACACTCACACAATTGAAAGGTATTTAAATTATTTCAGACAAAACATTTCAACTTCTTTATATTGTGTGCGAAGAAACTTGTTTAAAGACACATGAAGCACCCTCACAGGGTATGATGCGGTGAGCTTGTTGTTCTCAGCTAAAGTGAATGGAAGACACCTGGAAGTTGGTTCCACCACTTTAGCACAAAGGCTTGCTTGGGCTTCAAACAGTGGCAAGGACAAGGACCAAGGGCAACTTGTGTTAGTGGTGAATGGTAGTGTAAAGTTGTCTTTGAGGTCGACTGCACGAACCAATTGCCTGGATGACTGTAACAGAGCTGGTTGTGAGTCAACACACATTTGCTGTGATTGGTGGGATCAGTCTTCCAACAGAAGGCGGGGGGCTGTTACCTCACCTGCCCCCTGTTCCCACTCTCTGATGTTGGGAGCGGCTTCTGCCTGTAGCTAAAGGGGTATTTGCCCTATAGCTTTGGGCTGTGCTAAGGCTGCTGGTGGGTACGCAGCCCAACTGTCTGCCTATGGTCTGTCGTCTCACTGTCTCTCTCTCACTGCTGCAGCCACAGCAGCAAAGTCTATGTGGAAGACAGAGGCTGAAGACCGCTCATTTCTCTTTGCTAGATGTGGGAGGGCCCTCATTTTTACACCTTTGGTGGCGTCAAATGGTGCATCCTCCACCTCTGCCTTCTGGATCATACCTGAAGAGTTCAGTCACAAGGCGCTCTGATCTGAAATTGCCATCCCCATCACTCACCCACACCCCTGTACATGCAAGGAGCATGGGATTATGCTGTTCACAACACATCCATATATTATCCAGGACACTTTGTTCAACACAGGGCCTGGGAAGGCTGCACCCCCCCCTCCCCCCTCAAGTCCTTTGGCGGGGGTAGCAGCCACAGACTTTGTGCCTGGACAGGGATAATATACAGCTGTGGAGGGCACCAGTTGGCTGTTGGTATTTGTGCCTGGGGTTCGATTGTTGTGACAAGTCAACCTCCCCCATATTACTCACACATGCAAAACCAGACAAAGAGTCTGATTGGGCCCTGGCCGTGTCAGAATGGGACTGAGACTTAATAGTAAAAGCTCATAGATAACTGTGCTATTGTATAATATTCAGACAATTAGGGTGCTGTCTAATAATCAGAGTTTGTTAGAAAAACACTTTTGAAAAGGAAACATTCACTCTAATGTGCGCCTATTCCTTCTAAATGCAAGCTGCCATGTTCATAGCCTTTGAGCCCTCTCACTGGCTTGATTGGCACAGAAGTGATCTCATGCCTCTGTTGTTTGGTTTTTTTTTTTTACTCTTATTTACATCCAAAACAGACGTTGGGCACGTCCTACCTTTGGCACTGCAATCAAGTCTGTCTGGAGCCACAAAACACAGATCTTTCCAACCTTCACAATGAAAACAGCAAAGCTTTAAAGTGTGATAAAGTTTTCTTATTTATAAATAACTGAAGCTGCATTTATGGAAGAAAATGCCAGTGACCGTCCCCATTTGAACATGCAGTTCATTCTGCACCGTCAGCATTGGCGAGCAGAAGTAAACAAATGCCTGAGAACATGAATGCTAGTCATGTTACTGTACAGTCTGAGTGCATCATTAGTCCTTACACTTCTTTATATTTTTTACTCATGGAAGAGTTTATTACAATTCAATGAATTTGTTTTTTTTGTCAATGTTTGTGAGGACAAAAAATATTAAAGTTATGCTTGTAAGTAAATAGTGAATGTAAGAAAATATTACTTATTTTGTGCCCGTGAGTTCTTCAATGTCCATTTGATGCAATATTTAAAAGAAAACAGGACAAATAAGTGTGCATTATAGTTTTGTTGCAATGAAAATGCCCACATGATTCTAGTCACAATTTACCTGGGCAGTCAGTTTGTTAAAACAATTGTGAAAAATGGCCATAGTGTCGTGGATAGCACTGATTTGTGAACTTCATTCATTGCATTCTGGATGTTTTTAATATGTCTTCTCGTTGACTGATTGAGGTTCAATAAGCTGACATCCGCAGCTGCCTTAATGTGGATCGGGTTTTTATGGTTTTAATCACCATCTGAAATTGTTGCAAATGTCACGTCAAGATAAATGATATCATAACAATCAGTGCTGAACAAAATGTACCTCAGTGTTGGGTGCATTGGTGTTTGTCCGAGAACTCACCAGCCAGTTGTCCAGCAGTTAAAGGCACGACTCGATATGGTGATCTAGAACCCAAAAAGGACCAAATTGCATGTGGACGTAGACACACACACGCACACACACAGTTTGTTGAACAATGGATTGATACCTCTTGTTTACCTCTCTGTGTTGTGTGGCATGGTTGGGTCGATGGACACCATGGCTCCAGATGCATCCAGCAGGGACAGGTTCGTGTTCCTGCATTTGGAAAGGTCCACCATGAGACTCCTGCAACTTCCAGTAACCTTTAAAGCATCTAATCAGTCTGACGTTGCCATGGTTTTTAATCAATCAAGTTCATAGTGAGACCTACAAAAATATATTTTTTTCTGTGTGGGGCATCTTAACTCAAATAATGTAGACAGCCCTGAAATTGAAGAACAAAGGAATGAACCTCACGCTGTCTTTGCACACTCAGAAAAGGACAAACAATAAGGAAGTGGAGAGACTGGATGTCATTGTAGCTATTAAAAAGCACAACTGTTTCTGACTCCTGGGAAATGCATTCCCATGAGACCTTCCTTTCCCATTCACTGCAGCTCCATGGTGTGCTTCAGTGCTGTCTTTTGTGAATGTGTTTGTCAGTGAGAGGTGGAATCGTCCTTACGTCTGTCATTCAGTGGACCTGATCAACGTTTCTGCACTGAGGGGTCTGTGAGTGGATTTTGTCGCCCACTTATTCCACCATGGTAACACAGAGTGGATTGCCTCACTGAATCCAGCTCCTTCTTTTGGGTCTGCCTTTGCAGTTCCCCTGCCTTTTTCCAGTGTGACTGCTCCCTCCCACTTATACAGTGGGCCCCCTACCATCGTCTCTTTATAGACTTTATCCACTGGGCTGCTGGGCTTTTCAATCAGTTCAGCGTGCATGCGTGCATGCGTGCGTGCGTGCATGCGTGCGTGCGTGCCTTCATGCGTGAGTGTGTATGGGTTACCTTGGCACACCCAAAGCTGTGCAGAACAACTCCTTAATGTCACATGGGCTGCAGAATCTACTGAACACCACCTTGGAGAGAGAGCAACACACAGACAAAATGACCGACAACTACTGACAACTGAACTCTTGTGGCATGCACAAGCATTGTTTGAAAGCCATTCAGAACCTTTAAGTGGATTGTTAGTATTACTAATAACACAATAGGCAATAATAGCGTAATTTGAATGTTGAGGGTGGGGGAGTGGCTTGAACTGAGAGTAAAAGAGACATTGTTGGCTTGTCCCACCTTCAATCATATACATGTAAACACCCCCTGTTTACATTCAAGTTGACTATAACATAACTTTGAAAGATTGTAAGGTTTTACTTATTCGAACTGAAGTGACATTCATTACATGTACAGTTGAAACTGAAAGTTTACAAACGCTATATAAAAATACACACTTTTTTTTTTCACTGTGTTTGAGATTAAATCAGATGACTTTTTTCCTGTTGTCATTCAGTTTGGATTACAAATTATTTTTATTTGCTAAATACCAGAATAATGACATAAAGTCAAAAACTTTTGAGACAGTGTGTTTTATGTTATCTTTAAAGTCAGAAGTTGACATAGACTAAGATGACTTTGCCTTTAAACAATGTGGGACAGCTCAGTTACTGACAACATGTCTTTGGAAGCTTCTGACAGGTTTATTGACAGCATTTGATTGAATTAGAGACACACCTGTGGATATGTTTAAAGGCCCACCTGACCCACAATGCTTCTATGTGTAAGAGCGACACAAGCTAGTTCAATGAAATATCAGAGTATTTTATTGCTGTGTCAATTTACTGCTACTAGCCAATGCAAACGGCAAGGGGAACTGGACCCGAATGAAATACACGACATTCTCATCAAGGTAACGTTAGTTTCTGAAAGGCTGCAAGGGTGAATTTTGGATTTTATTTTGCTTCTAGACCAAAATAACGTGTAGTGTTTGGACTTACTGTGAAGGTTATTAATCACTAAGTTTATGGACCAGATGTCAAACAGGACAGTGAAAGTGACCATGAAATAATGTCTGTTTTCTCTCTTCTCTGACTCAAAAACTCCCGACATCACCTCAGATTTTCTTTCAGAGTACCGATGGCACAAAACAAGGTATGTAACACCAACCCCACGGTTCACCCTCTGTTGTACTAAAGCAGTCAGGAAATTTTGATTTGTCTAAATTTCCATGACTAATCGTTGCCAAAAGGCAACTTTTGTTGCATCTGTGAGAAAAACGTCTTTTGTTGTTGTGAAATACTGTTTGTCATGAAGGGTATTGCAGCTGTGAGTCACACAACCTGGAGGACAGTTGGTTTGTTGTGTGACCAGAGGCAGGATGTAAATGGAGAATGTAAATGAAAGAAAAAAGAGTGTTATCGGGTTAACAAGTGAAGAAAGGAATTTGTAATGATCAAAGTACCAGTGTAAAAGATGTTGTAAAAAAGATAAGCGATTTCCCGTGAAGAGCAAATGGCTGCTACATCTGTTAAACTGTATAGAAACCCAAGGAAGCGTATAGATCCTCCTTTGAGAGGAAGTTAAACTCTGGGTTCAAGTACTGCTCACTCCCTGCAAACATATGAAAGGAAACAATGAAAGAATGAAAGGTGTCTTTCACCTATTTTGTGTAAGCATTCTTTGAATGGATGAAAACATATGAAAAATGATCATGTATCCAGCGAAAAATTCTGGAGCTGTTGGAGGAACTTTGACCGGCTAAGAGGCCAGCCAGCTTCATCCACAGTTTGCATTGTTTAACCAACAGATACATTTTCTCAGCTAAGTATTTAAAAGCTTAATCTACCAACCCCTCTACTTCTGTCGAGTCAAATTTCACTTTGCGCTTTCATCTTTCCAAACTCGCCATGCTGTAAACTATGAATCACACAAAATCCTCATTTCAAAAGCTGTGTTTCCAACGCTTCTTTTCTAGCTGTTATTAAAGTAATCTCCCTCGTTAATATCCCCGTAAGCTTTGGTTCACATCCATGTGTAACATTCTTGATAGTTTATGTAAACAAGCACGTGTAAGGTGGGATCTTTGTAGATGTTTAGAAGTAACAGAGAAAATGATTGCCCCAAAATTAAATCACAAGCAGAAAAACAAAGACGCAGAGTATAAAGGATCAGTTCATGTTTCCTATGTAGCAGAGAGTGTGATCTACAATATTCTTGTCTCCTGTTCTATATGGCCTCCTTTGCACAAAAAACCCTTAGTTTGCTCTTTCAGAGTTTGGATTTTGACACTGACTAACACCTTCCTCCTGAAATGGATTCATTGCATTCTTAACTCAAAGCACTCAAAGAACACAAACCTAAGTTGGGCGAAGTAGGCTAACAAACCAACTCCGAAAAAGCCTAAACTTGGCTTAGGTAATGACAAGCTGAAGGAAATCGACAAGATCAGGAGTAAATTGATTTCATTTTTGGGGAAAATACCCAGAGTCACTCCATGAGCAGCAGTGTTGAGTGTCTCTCAGTGGCACTGTTTAGAGATGGGCACAAAGGCCATAGTCAAGTTGTTCCTGATTTGTTTCGGTGTTGTTTTGTTTTGTATGTGTTACTTTTGTAACGATGGGCCTTTCACCTGTTAATTTTTTGTCTGTCTTGTGATTCAATATATACAATCTCGTCGTATATCAGTGCCACAACTGTATTAGCCTTTGTTCTCTGCTTCACGACAAAAAGTATTTGAAACAGGAAAATATTGACATTGGAAAAATCTGCAGAGATGAAACACCAACCGTTTCATCACTGAATATGCTGTGATTAAACCATATTGTTGCCAGTGGATTCCAAATCATCACAAAAGGAGCTGATATTGCTTAAATTAAACGTGGTAAAAAACAAAACAAAAAACATTTGGCTGTGAAGCACTTGAAAAAACATTACAAACTGCTGTCGTGATAACACAGTGCATGGCTTTGAAACAAGCTGATTTCCATCACAGCATTAATGATTTGTTATCGAAATGAAATGATAACCATGCAGACTGAGAATACATTGAAAAATTCTTTATAGATTCTGTGTCAGTTGGCTCTTCATATTTTTGGCGTCATTTTGCATGTAGCAGTCCCTTTCTTTTTCTCCTTGGTCACTGTTCATGTTGTGGCTCTTTTGTCAACACTCAGGACCAGCTGATGACTCTCCTCGTGGATCCTCTCCGAGGAAACGCTAAATATCCTCGAGTAGTTACGGAGAAGAAAGTGAGCCTGCATATTGGGAATTATATTAGAACATGCCATGTAATATATATAATAATTGATTTGATTTGATGCAATTTGCTGTGACGATAGATGATGTGATGTACAGAGGTGAAGTACAGATTGAAAAAAAACCCAATAGAAAGCAGCTTTCTCCATCTGTCACTGTGAGGGAGTGTGAAGAGCACTGGGCAGCCTACCACCTGTGTCCCCTCTGCTCAGAGACCATGTCCACCAGTACAAAGAGAAGGGGGCAGAAAATTTATGTGAAACAAAAGGTGGTGCACATGTGTTTGAAGACTAACAACGCCCCATAACCACTTTTTCTTCCAGCTGAAAACAGGGTTTTTTTTATGAAGTCGTGTTCTTGATTGATTTTTGTGTAATTGTTGATATTTAAGTCAAAGTATTTCAATTTTGGCAGACTTTGTTGTGAAAATGTAGAAGTGACTGCCCTCTATAGGCTGAAACATATCGGAAACAGATGTGTGTCTAGAGGCAGCTCCTGTTATGAACCACAGCTGTTTGCCCCGCCCCTAAAAACAAGCACCTGCACCTCACTTGGTTGTGTGCAGATCGTGCAACACATTGCAGTGCCAAGAAGCCAGTATTTAGTCTATCAGGCATGTTGACGTGGAAGGCAACAGTTATCAGCAGGTAAAGCATTGGCCCTGCGTGCTTCTGGAACACAGGTGGTTTGTTCTCTTGGAAAAAAAGTTCATGAAGACTTGAAGTGGCTGTGGCTTCAAAAAAAATAACCAATGAGTTAATGTTTTACTCCAGAGTGACACAGGATGTATCCGTTCATGCTGTTTCTATTGGTTTCAATAGAGGGTAATAAAGAGTGCTCACGCTTTAAGCTGTCAACGGTCGGAATTAAACTTTAGCCTGAATTTAGAAAAAGTAAGCATTTGTATTATTCTTAATCAGAAAGTCCATGTCAGTCTGAGCTGTATACCCTGCAGTTCCGGTACAGGGGGTGGGTTGACTGCCCATACTGGGGGCAGTTTGTAGCCAAGTGAGGCAGCGGCAACGAGAACCACCGCCTCCAAATCTGAGGTCACGGTTCTCAACCAGAAAAATTGTTCCCATGCACAGGTACATGGTTCCTGCCTCAATTGTAGGAATTTTTCCACAGGTAAATTCCAATCTGTGTACATTTGCGTATGGCATCTTGTGAACATTTCCAAAAGAGACCAGAGACAGAAATTCCAAGGTGCAACCTGCCAAACGTCTTCAATTTCCATTTTTGAATATTACTCTGAGTGTAACCGGTACTCCTGAACAACTGTAGATGTTGACTCCGCGCTAGCTGGCCCTGGTCTTTAAATGGTCCTATTCACTGCAGCCCAAACAGTGTCGGAAAGAGGCCGAGAACCTTTTGTCCAAAAATGCATGAAAAAAGACAACGTTTGCAAAAACACTTTCAGACTTTTTTTTGCATGCTTCAGAGGCGATAATGTGAGTTGCAAAAGACTGAGAAGGCTGTCAGTCAAGATGAGCTTTTCAAAGCGCAAGTTGCATTCATTTAGTCTCACGATGATGCACCTGCAAATTACACAACCCGGTAAATGCTGCTCAAATTTAGCCTGAACGTCATAACTTACTTTGTTTCACTTTATTCTGTTTTACAGATGACTCTGTATAAAATACTACAAAGGAAGAAACAGGAAAACTCCTTTCGAAAATCTCTTCGTCCAGATTTGTGTCATGATGAACAGCGTGGGAAAGAAAACCAGTTTCTCCTCATGTTTTGTTTTTATCAGTGGAGGTTCACACAGAATATGTGTGAGGAGTCCATAAACCGTGACTGTTGATCATCTGTACACACTGCAGTACTGCACAAGGGAGTTTGCATTTTTAAGCTTTGGGTTCCAAGGTCACGCCAGTTTATTACAGGCAGTGTTGCAACAGATGACAATAGTTGTAAAAACAACTTGTCTAATAAGGAATGTTTTAGTTTTTTTCCTCTAATGCGTGCAAATCATGCCCCACTGTTCTGAGAGAAATTACTGTTGAAAACTCGGTAAATGTTTCAGGTTCTGTGGAGACTTTGCTATTTTTGATGTCTCTCCTTGCGGACAACACGTCGTCCAAAGGTGTCTCTTGCTTCTGTCTGTCTGCCTGCAGGACAAGGATTGTTTCCTGGAGCTCTGCTTCCTCATCTGCTGTGGATGACTGGAGTTGATCTCATGTCAGGCAAACAACCTACTGTGCGGAGCATACGTCCGCTTGTCCCGAGTGCTTCCCTCACCTTCTGAATCCTGCCGTCCACGTCCAGGTAGATGACGCGGTAGGAGGACGAAGCGGAGCCCATCGTCGTCCACGGTCACTGTGCGCTGGACGGCGGCTCCGTCTCCAGAGCCGCTGCCTTTCCTCGCGTTAAGCTTCTGCCGCCAGCCAAAAAGCAATTCAACTCAATAAGGTAGAGCAACGAGTGGAAGAGGCTCGAGTCAACGGTGTGACAGCATGTCGCCGTTCCGTCTGCAGGGACGCGTGAGGTGGAACTCCGGCTCCCAGGGCTCTGTCGCCCAGCCGTCGGAGCGCATCTCTTAAAGCCTCCGCTGACGTGCGTCCTCTCTCCGTAATTCACCGACGCTTCCTTGCTTTGCGCGTGCTCACCAAGCGACCTGCACGCTCGCTGTCACTCGAACTCGCTCTCAAGTACTCGTTGCTCTCCGACGACAGCACGTGAGTGAAAGCGGTTGGACTTTCTTCCCTTCCACGGCTCGGTGGCGTATGAGAGCGAGTGTGCAGGTTGTACACAGGCGCACTGACGCAGCAGAACCGCACGCGGCACCGAGAAGAGCCTTCTCGGGGAAATGGACCAGTTGGCTGGTTTAAAGTACAACTTCAACACGAAAAGCGCATTTCCAGAGCAGGTGCATGTGTGAATGCTGAGACTGCATTTCTAAAGTTAAAAAAAATCTTGAAGTTGAAAAGATAAACTGGAAGAAGTGAACTTCGTTTAACTTTTGGAAGAGCGGATAAAGAACGGAAAGGAAGAAATTCGAAGGAGTTTGAAATACTAGAAGTGAGATCATTGTAATGATACTATAAATAACAAATAGAAATATTCACAGCAATAAATGTCAGTGTGACAACACGAAGTAAAACTAGGATAATTGTTCCCACTGAATTTTATTTTAATTGTAAAAAATAGTAGAACTGTTGAATTGGTATGGAACATAATACATGTTGCAAAGTTAACAAAATGAAATGTGGGATTATTTCAGGAGCAGTAGCCAATGACGTTTCTTATTTGAAGTCGGTGAAAGTTCAAAGTTAAGCGACTGGAAGATATATTGAAGAAAAAAACAAGAACAAAGCGATAGAAGGTAGTGCCTTTGTGTGTGTGTGTTTAATTGTTTTGTGTTGTGCTGTCGTTGCAAGGTCATCGTGCTGACTTGTTTTGCTGAATTTGTGTTGCAATGTTGTCACGTGCTTCCGACTGTATATGTGTGTTTGTTTGTGTGTGAGCATGAAGCATGTACAGCAGAGGGCTGCAGGCAGTGCTTGTGTGGTTTTCTGGTGCTGGTTGCTAGGCAACCGTATTTCTTCACCTTGGCTGCCAATTAAGGTCGCTGTTCAATCCTTGTTTCATACAGAACAACAGTAAGTCACTCAGGACTCTTCATCAGCTTGCGGAGTCATCCTAACCCCCTCCTAAAAAGTGTGACCAGATAATGTGTTTGTGTGACCAACACAGAAAAGTTGGTCACACCAGTGGAAAAGTTACAGCACTGTGAGAAGGGTCACCAGTTCCATGACTCCTTTTGTAAAGGAGCTGGAAGTGACTCAAACTGCAGGTTTAGACCACTCAAGGGCACTTGCAAGAACCAAAGTTTCCCAAAACAAAATGAAAGGGATACTGCCTCGCTGAGGGAGGGCAGCTCTGACTGATGTTTTAGCCCTTTTGCAGCTCATCGGCACACTAATGCCGGTTTGTGTTTTCTGTCTGAGATCGCAGAGTTTTCTGGCACCTGACGCTCTGCAGTTGCTCTGACCACTTCCTCCTTCGTCATCAGCTGCCTTTGAGAACATTGTGCACGGTGGGGAGGGAAAACAAAGCATTCGGATTCACTGAGAACCTGTTTTTGACCACTCAAATAAGTCACGGCATTAGAATTCCTGGATAAGTGAAAAGGAGTGATGAGAGCCACAGGTGACCTTTGCACATTTGAGAGCCTTTTCTTTGACGTACTGCACAACATGTTTAGGGTCCTGTCTTCTTCCCTGGATTTCTTGGACGGGTCCTGCTTATATTTGTGGTAATTGTCCTGTCTCTGGGTTTGAAACTCCAGCATTGGCAACAATTCATGGAGCCCAAACTGTGTCAACACCCCCCCCCCCCCCCCCCCATCCGCCACCAAACACTTGAAAATTGCCAGGAACACCAGATAAAAGTTGCAAAGCTTGCCACTAGTTGTTTTTGACAAAAATGTCACAAAGGAATTGGAGAGTAGCTTTATTTGGCAGCAAAGTTGCCAAACACACATAGAACCAACCAGAAAAAAAGTTTATTGATTGTGGGAAGACCTCTGAACATCTTAATAAATCACTCACAACAGTAGCCATTGCTTGTTATTGGATGTTTAAAATATTCTCTCTGCCTTTGACCTAATTTGTTTGATCTGTTGACATAATTTTGATCTAATCATTCAGTCTGCTTTTCCAATCAGATTACTTTTAGTTCATGTAAACACACTGGGAGCCACTGGTCTTTAGTCATTGAGGGCCTTCATAGCCATTTTCTTGGTCACTGAGATTATGATGGCCATCTCTAGACAAGGCCTGACTTCAGCCAAGAACAGGGATGTGTTGAAGAACCTTCCCCTGTACTACTGCTAGCTGTTTTGGCAAGCAGACAGCACTTTGTCTGTGTCCCTATCCAGTCAAGCATGCGTTTGCAAGTCTGCTCCCTCCAATTAGCATTAAATATGCTGTGGAATATTGTCCATAGAGATTTTATTGTTCAAAAGTAACCTCAATTAAAAGCTCAGAGTAACTTAATGTTAAGAAAAAATTCAGTTACCGTTGGCACATAAATCAGTTCCTGTTGGCTCAGGCCAAAAACAAGCCATATAGAGAGAAATACGACACTTTCTGGCTCTGAATAGAAATGATACTATCGGTTGTCTGTCCTTACAGTGACCTTTTGAGGAGATGGGATCTTCTCTTTTGTGTATGCTTTTTAGGTTCGGCCAAATCTGTCAGGCTTCCTCCTCCACCGGGAGAACACAACCACCAAATGGTGAGATAATACTGCTAAATCTGAGTTGACACAACTACAACGTTCTTGACTTACTGACCAAGGGTGTTCTGGTGCCATGTGCCCATAATAGACACCTTACGACATACTACTCTGAAACAGCAGAAAAATAGGTTTTGGAGTGTAATTACTGTACTCTTTAAGCTTGCTGAAATGGCACGGAAGTCTGAAATATGAAAAAACTTCTTGACAGTTAAGTGTGCCTGTGTAAACCATGCAATTGTTGTCCAACAACTGTACAACCAACAACTGTTTAATAAATTAGGTAAATGCAACTTCATATGGGGGGTCTATTGCAGTGGATCTATTAGACCCACTGCACCAACATACCAACATGTGCCATGATACGGACAAACTCAGTGTTATTTACTTAACCTGTTGTCATTGTCTTGTCAAGATTGGTTCATTTCAAGAGAGGTTATTGGCAGTGTTCGAATCATAGTTGTTTTTTAGCATTATTTTGCAACTTTTTTGATTTTTATTGCTGAGGAAATCCAGTAATATACGAATACTGACACACTGTGTAGGTTACATTGACTTTGAAATTATATGGGTAAAACTGTCAAAATGTTGGATGGCTAACCAAACCAAATCTCAAACTATATAGCAGCTATTCATCTATATATATAAAATCCTGAAGAAAAGGTCAGCAATAACACCAACATCCTTGAAATGAATCTCAATTTGTCTTTTGACTCCTGTTTAGGGACAGGAAGAGTAAACTTAACCCTGTTCATTCTAGTGCGTGTGCATGTGTGTGTGACTTCTAGTTTGCCTGTGTGACGGAGTGGGTTTCGGCCTGTCACCAGCTTACTATTTTGTATGACACCTGCCACTTCCAGCTGAGCCTGAAGGCCTCTTCATGCCAGGAATTAGATGGTCTTAGCCAGCCTGGAGGATGAAAAAACAACTATCAAATGCACAACTCTCAAACAGCTATTTGAAGAGAACTAAAGCTTTATTCTTTAGTTAAATGCCTTTGGGTGAAAAAAAAATATCACATGCACTCCAAACGTAATCACCAAGGTCTTTTGGAACCATTTAACTCACCAGAAAAATGAAAAAGAAAATAAGTATGCAATGTTTCAAGACAATGCAGAACCACTGACAATTTATAAATACAAACAAGATTAAGTGTTGCTGTGAAGGAGGCATGAGTTTAAGGTAATGTGACCACCATGGAAGAAAAGAATTCTCTGGAATTACTTGTAAATATTTCACAATAATATTTCAAGACAATAAATTAACCATTCATAATGATAAACATAAAATGGATCTGGACCACAATATACTTGACAAAAATATTGTTCTTATTAAATTAAAGAAATGAACGATATTTAAATATTCCTAAGAAATCAGTCACCACGAACAGCGTTTACACACACATTGCACTGAAAAAATATACCTGGAACTTTGACATTTTACATTCCTGTCATGACACCCTTTACCCCAACAAAGAACTTACTTCTCTAAAAAAGCATAGATTTATTCAAAATAAGTGTGAAAAGGCTGACAAGCTGAAAAAAAGAAATCTAATTAATATCAAAAATCATGGAAAATCAAAATGAAATCAGAATCCAACACCGTTTTTGGCTTGGTGGGCAACGTGTGACAATTTGAAACTTCCAGGACCTCGATGGCAGTGAAAACTGGCTACACACACACCAGCGAAAGGAGGCAAGAAGCAGACTCATCCATCAGTGAGTGCGACGTCACGGGTGGATGTGAAGGGTTTCAAAGGCTCTGTACAAAAGCCAGCAAAAAGTACCTAAGGTGCTACATTTGTTTGTGCAATCCGAGGTCTGAGCACATCAAAACAGAGTGCACCCAGTTATTTACATATGCATCTGTGACACAGGCGTGACACTCTGGGCCTTGAGGGCCGGCTCTCCGGTACTTTTTGATGCGTCCCCGCTCCAATACACCTGAATTTGTTCAGTGGTCATTGGCAGGCTTCTGGCGAGCAGGATGACGACACACTGATTTAAAGAGCAGGTGTGTTGGAGCAGGGAGACATCCCAAAATTTTTCAGACGTCGACCCTCCAGGACCAGAGTCTGACACCCCTGGTCTATGAGGTTGATCAGTGAGTTCAGGTGTAGCTGCCCTGTGAACGAAACTGAGGCCACTTACTGAGGAAACTGTCATCACTCAGAAGTGTCACTGAGTGTTCGCTTCTTCCATAATAGCTTCCTTCATCAATGGAACCAAGAGAAGGTGTAAGAACCAAGGCTTTTCGTACATTTCTGCAACCAATTTAAGTAGATTATGGAGGCAATGCATTCAACTTTAATTTTCAAGAAGACGAAAAAACAATACAAATTTGTAATCCCGCTTTCAGGCACAGGAGCAGCTGATGCAGCATCTGTATTAAATGGTGATTCTTTTATTCAGCCTGCTTCTCCAGCCACATCTACAGGAAGTGAAGAACTCTCCACAGTTCCAGTTGAGCTTGCAGGAACTCGTAAATAAAGAGCTCATTCAAGTGCACCAGTGTTTGTGTGTGTATGATGGGGGGGGGGCAGTGCATCAAATGTTCTCAGTGCTTCTTTAACCTGTGGAAGAAAAAAAAAAGGAGCCATTTAGAATGATTAAACACCTTTGTCTTCAGGCACAAAGTCACTGACCTGTCACTCGGTGACTGTTGACTGTCAGACATTAACATTTTGAGCATCTTTACATGTACATGAGAGTCCCTTAGGCCCCCAAGCACCCCTGTGGCAGTTAACTACAAGTCCTAGTAGACAGAGGGTGCTACTATGAAGGCAGCTTCACATCTCCAAGCTTCCGTGTTTTTCTCCTGGATAAATGGCTGGACAGCTGAGGATGGTCATTGACTCTGCTCAGTTATTCTGGCTCTCCTGTTGAGCTCCAAGCCTGCTCATGAAAAATGGGCTGTCAATGATCATCATAAAAAGCATGAATGTGGTAAGTGTGATCCTAGAAGGGAATGTGACATCTGCAGCTCATGGCTTCTTCAAAACCAAAAGTGGACCGCATACAAAACCTGCCTCAAGTTCAAAAAGAATTGGTGATCCGAGATTGTTTTTGGACTTTCTACTGCAGTAACAAAGAGGTGTGGTCTCAGCCACATCGAAAATGATCAAGTCATCCCTCTTCTGCGAATAATTTGGAAACATCTGCAGAGTGAGGACACAAGCTATCATGAGCTTCTGCGGAGGAATATTACATTCTTTTGCATTTACCCTCATAATAGGCTGCCCTCCCCACCCAACCCCACCAAGTACTGAATATGATTTTCATTTTCATTCAAGCGTTTTCCTCCTTTCGGGTTGAATTTGGCAGTAAATAAACTGGAGGGCACTCGGGAGAGCACTGACCTCCACCATGGATTGTTTTGATGCTTTTTTGTTGTTTTTTTGCATAGATGTGTGTTTAAGCTGTACTTTTGGAGAGTCTATGGAATGTTTTTGCTCCCCAAAACAAAACCACGTGGTGAAAGTAAAAATGCACATTTGAAACTTTCCAACACAAACAGCAAATAAAAAGATAACAAGTTGACATTGGCAGCTTGCGATTATAGCATGACAGGTCAACTTGAAGTTTCTGAGACGACCATATTCTGACATAAAATGCGTCTACATACGATGACAGAAACAGACTTCTGGGTGTTAGTTGATAAAGGAGCACCTCTCACATGAAAACTATCCAAACATATCCAAGAGCAATTAATTTAGTTCCTGTAAATGAGACAGAATTCGATGCCATTTGGACCCTTCACATTTTGTAAGAACATTGAAAGACTTACTCGACTGTGGAAATGGGATGAGATTTAGATGAGGCCAACTCCTTTGTTACCATCCGTAGTAAAAGCTTAACAAAACACACAAAGTTACGTTCAAGTTTTCAGAGAAATATACAGTTCACACACACACACACACACACACACACACACACACACACACACACACACACACACACACACACACA
>JASSRZ010034039.1:0-19604 GCA_032164315.1 Malacoctenus gilli | reverse complement strand
CACACACACACACACACACACACACACACACACACACACACACACACACACACACACACACACACACACAGAGCGGATGAGCCTGGGGAGAGGAAATCATACAGTAGAAGTGAAGGGAACAAGTGCTCATGATGGAAAAGAAGTGGAAAGATCTAAAAAGAAGACGATTGTTTCCCACATTTCAGCCTGCGACGACCTTTTCATCAACCCATTTTTTCCCTGCACTCTAAACTTTGGCGGCAGAACAATACTCAAGGACTACAAAACTAATTTTAAATTGTCTGTAAATTTTCCTTCCAAAACATCAGCTACTGATCCGGTCCAACAGAAAATTCTCGCACAGATATGACACATGTGTCAGTAGTTACAGCCCTCGTGTTGACCACATTTCCTCAGGAAGAAACTTTCGCCACTGTCTGTTTTTCATCATAATCACTTAAAGTAAAGTACAGCAGCACCCTCCAACAAAAACAGGGTTTTAATGCACAAAAACACCAAAGGAATCACTCAATTTTTTATGTTTTCGGATGAGCATTTCTGTACCTCTTGTTGACACACTCAGATGTGAAATTTGAAAGTAACATGGGATCGGAGAGTTGCTGGTTTGAATCCCTGCAAGAAATGTGAATGAATGTGAGGGGAGTGCAGGCCGCTGCTCCCAGTAAGTGTGGATTTGGTTAATAAACAGGGTGAATGCAGAGGTACGCTTCTCCAAAGGAGATCCATAAAGACAAGTTTGACCTTCAACATGAGGCAACAACAAGGGCGCGACACGGATGCAAATACTCAATGATTTCCAATGGAGAAACAATCCAGCTGGGTGAGAATAAAACATAGAAGAAAGGCCGGAACTTAGCCGCCTATATGTCGCATATCATAAAACCGCCTTCTTCCCACAGTAGTTTTAAGCACCTCTGGGATGTCTGTTGAAACGTTAACTCCACCCTCATTATCTCTTTATCTGTGGCTTCCTGTGTGTGAGAGTTCAAACGTTAGAGAGATGCACAGGTCCTGCTTTTAAACCTGACATTTTGCTGAGTCATTTGGGAGTCTTAACACAAAACATGTGGGCGAAGCAAGACTGTTAGAAGTGTTATCTAAACTACTTTTGGGCTCAATTTCAGATTGGCATTGAAGGAATTCAGCCTCATTATCTATTCGGAGTGGTGACAATCACGACTATACAACGGTGGTTGCCACAACAGCAAGAAAAAGCATTTGTCACACAATTCAACAATTACGCAAAAATGAAAGCTATTCCCTCACAGGGTAACACAAGGGTGTGTCCAAGAAAAAAAGACTGAGTGAAAACTTCAAAATTTCCCAAACAAGTAAGAGCAAAACGTTGTGTAGCTTGTAGCACCTTCTTGCTTTGAATCATATTGCAATCTATAATCCTCTAAAAGTAGATTTGTGAACAGGGGCAAGGCCGCCAAGCTGCGGGACCACCGGTTTACGAGCATACCAGGGACGTCATACCACAGATATGTGCAGCTGATACTTTGCACACCCAAACAACGAAGCACATGCTGTACACACAACAACAACCTAAACCGAGAACACAACCTCTCCCCATTGTTTCAAGTCTTCACCCACTCTATAAACTCTAACCTCAAACACAAACATGTGTTTTTTGCCACAGAAAAAGACAGAATGAAAGGCTTGGGTGGATCCACCTAAACTGTGTGCGTGCTCAGAGAGGGAGCACAGAAGACTGATCCCCTCACTTGCATCCAAATGTCTGTACAAACACAAAATCAGTTCAGTCGCAGGGTAGCACCAGAGGGTGGGTCTTCCCCCTGCCTGCCCCCCCCTTCCACCACATGGAGCTGCAAAAAAATGTGTGCGTGTGATAGGGCAGCAGACACGCAGAGAGGGGGCAGGGGGAACAGTGCTGCTGAAGGCTGAGGAAACGGCCCCAACACCGCACTGGAGCTCAGGGTGAGAAAAAACCCCCAACAACCCCAAAAACAAACCAGGAGCTGATTAACGGGATTCAGAGATGACGAACGGCAGGAAAATGTGACAGCGTGGGGAGTTCGGTCTGTGCTGGAAACTTTCAGTTGGGTGAAGCTGAGGAGAAAGGGAGGACGTCTATATAAAGCCAAACACAGCAACTCGCTGATACCGTCCTCTGGGCACCGTTCATCGTCAGCCACAACTTAAGGTAAGCACGGCCCGCTGCTCCACTTAACACCAGGCTGACTGCTCTTTTTAACAACTCCTTTTGCCCTCAGATGCTGTCAGGTCTGGATGATCATTGAGAAATGCAGACTCGCACACTCAGCTTTCTTTGTTATCTCTCAGCAGTCGCAATGAATGAACATTTGTAACATACAAGGGCAGATTTAAAACAGAGCAAATAAAGGAACTAAGTGCTTCGCTGTATTTCTATGCAGAGGTGAAAAAGACATGTTAGAAATACTCACATTCCTGTTCTGAGAAAGCAGCTGTTTGTATTTTCTGTATCAGTTATGTGATTTTACACAAACTTATGTATGAAATAAAAATACAATCTCCGTTTTAGGAGAAAAAAATACTGTATGCAACCACAATAACAATGTTACATCTGTGTTTTCTACCACAGTGAAACTGCAAATACATTTGTTTACTGTAAATTATGTAATCTACTTCGCCACTCTGAAAATCATGAGAAACATTCAAGGAAACCTACAATCTTCATTGTGCACTCGAATGTTCTCACACATTCTTTCACTTCTTATCAAGTATATTTGAGCTTTCAAACCGTTTTTGTGATTGCGGACAAGCTGAGCATGCCAACTTTATGTCAAGTAAATTTTGCTTCTCAATCATTAGTGAGTTGTTTTTAACTAACAGATTAAAGAAGTCCTATGCACACAGGTCATATTCATTTCAACATAAACACATTATTTTATTTGCAAACTCAACTGAAAACAATTTGATAAACATTGACTACTTACGAGAATCATTATCACCTTTATTTAAACTTCAATGTTGTGTTGTGGCTCTGTAGTAGAACCGTCTTTTAGTTCAGACTTCTCAATCCAAACATGATAATTTATGTAAAAGGGGGAAATAAAGAAACTTGGGATGAGATGGAAACGTTTAAGCCATGACACTGTGGATCCTTTCAGGTTGCTCCTGTTGAGTGCAGACTGTTGTTCTGGTTTGATTCAGACGTTACAGACGCTGAAAAAGACATGTTTAAGCCTAAACATTTTATTCACCAAAGAACATCCTTGAATTACACTTATGAAGAGTCACATGAGCCTCCTGAACAGTACTGGTCTGAATGAGTTTTGTAGCGACTCGTACTGCCACATGTCAGGTGTCCAAACGGTTTTCATGTTACACAAGACATGTGGTAAGGATTTCCATAGTCAGAAAAAAAAGGGAAGTGAAGCTGAGATTTCAGGGCGTTACGCTGTTAGAAAAGCACCCCTGACTGAAGTTTGACCCCTGACCTTCACAAAACTAAAAAAAAGGGGGGGGGGCAATAAAACTGTTGGGGGCGCAAACCAGGAAGCCCTCATAAAGTGTATTAGGATAATTCGTAGTCAAGTTGAAAGTAAATGTTATCTGAAAGTTAAGCCCGGGAGTAAAGATGCTCTAATAACAATGTGACTATTAAAAGCCCCCCTCAGCAGGAAACGAGAGACCCACCATTCAAATAACAGCATCCCCGAATACAAAATGCATTGAAAGTGGAAATAGCTACAGCACAATGCATTTTTATCATTATTTGTTGCAAAAATAAACACCAAAGCTATCAAGGAAGGACCAGTAAGAAAAACAAAGAATAGAGGCTCCTTGGAGGCCATTTGGAGGACACACTGGCCTCTTTAGAGATTTACTTCCGAGGGAAAACTCTTTCTGCACCCTAATACATCTCAACCTCTGAGAAACAACTCAAGCTTGCCAACTTTTGGTTTGTGGGGAGAAGCGGGTCATTCTGTTGGCACAGCGTTGTCTTTGGTGCAAGCACAGACTCTGCCTCAAACATGTGCGGGCGGTCAGCAGTCAAGCCGAGTAGTTGGAGGCAAAACATGAGGGTTGCGCATGAGACGGCGCACGCATCACTAGATCCATGATCAATAATTACACACTTGGAAATGAACATACAAAAAAATTTATCTGGAGAAAAAAACAATCAAACATGTGACCACCAAGCAAAATAAATGGTTTTAATGGCACAGGCCTGCTCGGTATTGTAATTTAGTGCTCAATACTGTTGGCACTGTTGGCAGGCTTCGCTCCGACCCACAGGCAGCGCTGAATGCATTTATGCAAATATCTCCGTCTTGGATAAAACAAGATGCTGAAGCTGCAAAAAAATCGAGACTCTGTTCCTAATTAGCGATGCCTTCAGTGTAACTGGCTTATTATGCTGGTGATTTAGAGTGCAAACAATCCCTGTGTGGCGAGGAGAGGAGAAGAAATAGGCCACGCCGATTTCCTTTAACTGCCCTGAAAATTAACCACTGCCACAAGAGCAGCGAGTCCCTGTGTTTTGAGTCATGTGAAGGAAGCAAAGAAACAAATGCGAAGTTGCGCTTTGTTTGTATAAACTGTATTTAAAGTGGGGTCACCTTAAGTCACATATCCCAAACTATCTCTCAGCCCTTAGTAGTCGTCTTTTAAACATGCGTTTACAGAGGTGGTCAAAAGTAGGAGAACATTAATGTCTTATTTTGTTTTAACTTGTTTTTGCCTCATAACAGTTCCCCCCAAATATTTTTTTTCTGCATTAAAAAGCCAGTTGATCTTTTTTAGATTGAAAAAAGTGATTAAATTTGTAGCTTCACAGGTTGAACCTCGACCCCATTAAGCATGTTAAGTGAGCGTTAGTGGGAAACGAGATCTTTGGGAAGAAAATCCTTTTTAGGAGGAGCTGCAGATAATTTATGACAACAGCTTTCATGTCTGGAGTCAATGTGTATTTGGTCTCGCTGCCGTCGCTGTCTTGTGGTAAAAGGTGGACAGACGGAAAGATGGACGCAGATAAAAAACCATCAAGCCTGATTATTGACATCTGTCTGTGCTTTGCCTCTATGACCACTCCTGAAGTTTGATAAAGTTTGATAAAAACCCACCCAACACTCAAAACTGAACTATTCTTTCCTGTATGCTATTCCAGGACAGTCATGGATCGGACACTGACGCTTCATCTGCTCCTGCTCACCGGGTTGATTCACTCGGCTGTTTGGGCATGTCCGGATGGATGCAGGTGTCAGGACACCAAAATCGCCTGCAACGGCCTGTCAGACTTCCCCACAGCTGTGCCTTCCACCACCGAAGGCCTCTACTTCTCAAACTGCAACTTCAACGCCCTCAAAGCAGAAGATCTGACTGATTTCTCTGACGCTCTGGACATCTTGATCTTCCAGGACACTCTTTTGAAGGAAGTGCTTCCCGGCGCTTTTGATTCTACTCCGAATTTGAGCGTCTTGGGTTTCATTGACAGTGGACTGCAAGATCTTCCGGAGGCCTTGTTCCAAAACACAGCCAAACTTACTTCTCTGACTGTGAAGAGCAACAAGCTCCAGGCGCTCCACCCTCAATGGTTTTCCCAGTTGACCAAGCTGAAACTCATGGACCTCAGTTTAAACACCATCACTTCGATACCTGGAGAAACTTTCCAGCCACTGACCAGCCTGGAGTTCCTGATTCTGTCTTCAAACAACATTAGCCAAATATTTAATGAGTCACTGAAGGGTCTTTCTCAGCTGAAGTATTTGCGCCTGAACAAAAACATACTGGAGGAACTTCCCGTCGGCCTTTTGGACGACCTCGTGAACCTGGAGGAACTGTCTCTCCATGACAACATGATCACCCACCTCCACCACGATCTCTTCGCCAAGACCGTCAAACTCCAGAAGTTGTTCCTGTCCAACAACAGGCTCACGTCTCTTCCACAGGGGATCTTCCTTAACCTGCCCAGCCTTTCCCAGATCTCCCTGTATGAAAATCAGCTGGAGAGTCTGAGTCCAGGGGTGTTTGGGCCCATGAACCTGAAGCAGTTGTGGCTGTATGACAACAAGTTGGGTCGTTTAGAGGACGACACATTCAAGAACCTGACTCAGTTGCAACTGCTGGTGCTCAGTCGCAACCAGATCAGCCACGTGTCCGCAGGTGCGTTCAGGGGCCTGGAGCAGCTGGGGGAGGTTTCACTCCACACCAATTTGCTAAAAGACCTGCAAGTTGGGACTTTCCAAGCTCTGCCCAGTTTAGTCAACATTTCCTTGGAGCACAACTTCCTCACTGCTCTCCCTGCGGATTTTCTTCAAGGCCTGAGTCACCTGGGCGAGATAGACCTGCGAAATAACTCCCTCCCTAACCTCCCACAGCACAACCTTGACGCCCTCACTGTGGTGGATCAAGTGCTTCTACAGCAGAACCCCTGGAGGTGCGACAGGGATATTCTCCCCCTCAGGACCTGGCTCAGACAGCATCCCTCCAAGGCCAACCAGACGCTTGTGGTGTGCGAGACTCCTTTCAGCCTGAACGGCGAGATGATCGCCACACTGACAGATGAGGATCTGGCACTCGGCACCACCGAGGTGCCTGTGTTGACCTCAACGGAGAAGAAGAGGAAGCCCAATACACCCCCAGCAAGGCGGAGCACATCTTCACCCACTGTAAAGACCACGCCCACATCAGAGCACGAGGAGGTCACCAGCAGCGGAAAGGGGGAAGGTGGAGCTGGGGGTCATCACTCTTCCATCACCCTGATCGCCATCGTGGTGGTCTCGACTGTCATCATCAGCATTGTCATCATAAGCTGCATTTGCTGGAAGAGGAATAAGAAAGGCAAAGGAAACATCGCCCGCAGTAATAAGAACTCTGTGCTGTAGAGCGGACCACCAACGTCAGCTGGACGAGAACTTTCAAAGCCAAGAGAAACTGCTCACTGGTTACTGTGGTTGACTTGGAAAAGATGGAGCAAAGAGCTGGTTGGAGACACCGTAAGGCAAGAGCAAGGGAAGTTGTAGCCTCGAGTAGCGAGTAACAACACGTGCGCTTTGCATCCATCTGCTCTCGGTTTGATTCTCAGATTTATCTGTAAGCAACCTTCTTCAAACATGCGGTAAAACGAGCTGGACAAACTGGGTGCGTCCAGGAACTTTTCTGGTATATGTCAGTTCAACTGGACAAAAAAAAAGAAAAATTCTTTTAGTGATTTCTCATTTTCTTTTTGTTTTTTCCTATAATACAGTTTTTACTGCTGTTCAATAACAAGTTCTCCATTAACACTGCATTTAGTATCGAACTGTTTACATCTTTTTGGCTCCTTCAAGCGTGATTTTGACTTCTCTGACATGAATCAATGCAAGATACTTCATTACATTGAATAAATGCACAACTTTCAACTGGAGAAATCCTGCATTGTGTTTTATATTGACCTTAACTTCATCTCCTGTTGTATGAATCATGAATGTGTTTGGCTCATGGCAACAAGAATTTACTAATTAAAATGGATGAAAAAAAGAAAATATGCATGAATGTCTACCCAACATGATAAACATGAAGTACAATAAGAGCTCTCAGCTTTGAAAACTTTACTTTACTCTTTGTAAACTTCACATACAGTTAATTTCAATCAGTTCTATCAAGCTAAAACAAGCAGACATCAATGTTTGTCGACGTCTAACATGATGCTGTTTAGGGTTAGTACACAAAATCACTCCTCTTCAACAGAATTAAATGTCTGTATCTTAAAAACAGGAATGACACAATGGTGGATCAGCGCTGATATTGTCCAGAAACAGTTACTTTCCTGATTCATTCAAACTTGTGTCCTCTGTTGTTTTCTGCACGCTGCCATCTACTGGGAGGAATTTTAAAATAATGCAAAAAACCACGTTTCCTCTTGCTCAAGGACTCCACCTCAAATTTGCCTGCAATTACAGGCCGGACAAAACAAATGAGTCACAGATGTTTTAATGTATGTCGGACAGCGGTGAGACAATGGCGTTGTTTGAGAAAGGATGTTTTTTTTCAGTCTGGGACCTTGAAGTACACTCAAGATGCATAAAACGACGCAGCAAAACGGGACTTTTGTGCTTTTGTTTCCTGGTGCAGGAGTGGTGACACAAAGAGAGTGAAAAATAAATACAAGTATATAACTTCTTGAGGTTAATGAGCACGTTCAAGACAAATAACCAAACAGATAAACACAACAGATTGTTGTCTTTTTTTTATAAACAAAGATCATCACGAATAGATTACTGGTTTATTACACGTGGGATTTAAATTGGACAGATGATGAGAGAAGTTCACCACTTTACTACTGTGGGTGTATTAGTTGTATTGTTGAATTTGACAACATTACGTGCACATTTATCCCTTAAAGATTCATGATTTCACATGAATCCCTCAAGACGAAGCCAGAATACTTAAGAAACATGTTGCAGACGCTGTTTAAACATCGAATGTGAGAGAGAGAGAAGGAATAAGCAGATTTTTTGCGAGTCCCACTGCGACACAAACCACTCGTAATGAAAAAAAAGTATGCCTCCACCTCTTATCTTCAGTGCCAGAAGTGTGGTAAACCACGCCTCTCATGGGATGCAACATACTGGAGGCCTGCTGGCCAACGTAGATACAAAAAAGATAACCAGAGGGACTTCACTTGTTTATGTTTCTGGACGACTTCGTCCTGGCGAAGGAAACAATCAGGTGAGCGAAATTACGTTCAGCTTTAAAACGTTTCAAGCAGGAGACGTTTCGATAGCCACATCAGGAAGCATTTAAAGTTGTTTATCGCATTTTATTTCATCTATTCATGCCTGTTCTTTCTTTCTCTGTAGTGGTTGACAATGCAGCGAGGTAAAATCCTCAGCTTGTTTCTGTTTTTATTGCTGGAGTTTTCACTGACTCAGGACAAGCCGTGTGTCTCGGAGGTGGACTGTCCGAGTAAGAAGAAGGAAGTTTTGGGTTCGGTGACAGAAATCCCTTCCGCTCTGAGGCCTGGCGTCACTGAAGTCTTTTTTGTGGAGAGTCAGATCAGAACAATCCCCAAAGCAGCCTTTGCGAACAGCCCACAGCTCGAAAAGGTGGAGTTCATGAACACGAACACGTCAGCCATTGAGCTGGGAGCTTTTGATGGTTTGACCGAACTGAAGCACTTGGAGATCTCCAGCAGTCCCCTGACAGCCGTTCAGGTGGGTGTCCTCAAAGGCCTCGGCAACCTGGAAATAGTTACACTGAAGTTTAACAAGATCAAAAGACTTGAAAACGGGGTGTTTGACGGCCTCAAAAAGTTGAGGGAGCTCCAGTTACACGGGAACGAAATCGAGACAGTCGAAGATGGGACGTTTGGCGGACTCGACAACCTGGTTATGCTAAATTTAGGTAAAAACAATCTCACCGCAATCTCGACCCACTTGGTTTCTCACCTGAAAAAACTCCAGGTGTTCAGGCTTTATGAAAATCAGCTGACCAGCGTACCAGAAGATTTGTTTCAGAACTTTCCAAGTATAAAGGAGATTGGATTGTACGGGAACAAAATTGAAAAACTAGCTCCGAACCTCTTCCCTCATAAAGACAAGATCATCAAACTGACGCTGGAGAACAATCTCCTCACCACCTTGCCTCCAGCATATTTCGTGGGCTTCCCTGTGATTAAAACCTTGACCCTGTCCAAAAACAAACTCTCCAGTCTACCATCTGTGCTTTTTGGTGAAATGCCTAAATTGGGCGAATTAAGCCTCAGTCAGAACAAACTGAACACCCTCCCTAAAGGCATTTTTGGCCCATTGAAGAAAGTCAAAAAGCTGGATCTGTCTAAAAACCTCTTTGTCACCGTGTCCTCTGAGATTTTTGACGGTCCAGAGAGGCTCACGGACCTGAATCTGCAATATAACCAGATCAAGTCTCTGGACGCAGATGTATTCGAAAAGCTCACATCACTGAGCACCCTCAAGCTGGCTCACAACAGTCTGGAAACACTTCCTGGGGATATTTTCAAGCCTTTGACGAAACTGAGGAAACTCTACCTGAATGAGAACCCCTGGCGCTGCGACTGTAACCTGATAGGTTTCAACAACTGGATCAGGGACAATTCAAACAAGCTCATGTTTCCTGTTGTTTGTGAGAATCCAGAACACCTGAAAGGGACGGAAATCAAAACATTAAGTGACGATCAACTGATTTGTCCCACGCTTCCACCGACAACGACTCTCTTGACCACTACCACCACAATTCCAACAACTACCACCACAATTCCAACAACTACCACCACAATTCCAACAACTACCACCACAATTCCAACAACTACTACCACAATTCCAACAACTACAACCACAATTCCAACAACTACCACCACAATTCCAACAACTACGACTACAACTCCAACAACAACAATCATCCTTACAACCACAACACTTCCGACTACAACACCAACCACCACTATCCCCACTACAATCCCAACCACGACTCCAACCACAACAGTCCCCACAACAACAACAACATTACCCACCACAACACCCACCACTGTTTCCACTACCACTCTAGCTTCTACAATACCCACAACTGTGGTCACCACACCAGTGGCCACTACAACAACACCTGAACCCACAACAATGACTCAAACCACCATCAAAGCAACAACTCCAGCCACAACAGCTGCACCAACAACCCCAATGACAACAGCTTTACCTGCAACTACTAGAACAACAACTGCACCCACAACCACTTTAGCGACAACACAAACCACACCCACAACGGCACCTTCCACTACCATCAGCACACTTCCACCAACAACAACCATCACAACCACACTCAGCTCCACTCTCCTCACGACAAGCACACCCATAACTACACTTGTACCAACCACAACCAGGAGAACGACGACCACCACACTCAGGACGACCCAACCGCCAACCACTCCGATGACGACGCCCTCTCCACCTTCAACCCCAGCGGTCTTCCCATGTCCCACAGAGCCATTCAGAAAAGACTTGCATGCTTATTTATCCTCGTCGATGCAGGAGAAAAAAGCTCAGGAGTGCAAAAGCCGGATGATCGTTTACACGTCAGTGCTGGTGGTGGAGATCGCCTGCACGCTGGCCCTGGCGAAGCTGACGGCGTCGCTTTACTGTCTGCTGCAGCATAGCGAGAGGAGGTATAACAGGGTCAAGCTCACCCACTTCTCATACAGGAAGGAGGTCATCCTGAGGCCTGTGTGAGGGGTGGAGCCCCGAGGACATCAAAGGGCAACTTTTGAAAGAAAGACACCAACACTCACCATGTCTTTGCAAAGGCGTGTCAATTCTGCAGGAACTGTTCTTCAGGTAACATTTTTCGACTGACTTTCAAGGCCTCTTGCATTCTCATTGAAATTGTGATAAAGGTACTTCTAATTTCAGGACATCAATACCTGAGCGCTCCTCTCGGAAGTCATTGAGTTTTTCTGTCCTGCACTGAGGAAATAACACGGCAGTAAAATAAGGAAGACACGACTATAAATCACTGTACACTTAACACTGGACGTTTTCATACAGTTTAGAAATAACTGCTTGTTTGTAATAAAATCAAACTGCCAACCAGGTGTTTTAGGGATGTTTATGCACTTCAGCAATAGTGCATCCTTTTTTCCTTTAGATGTTTATAGTGTGACACACTTCTGATACATATTTATTTGTGAGCAGTAAACTGGGGAATAAACATCTAATAATGTTCAGTGATCAAAGGCAACCTGCTCAGTTATCCTTTTTTTCTTGCTTACAGTATATGTTTTAAATCCATCTTGTTTTATAAACATTGATAATTATTATTTGAGAGCAGAACAAGTTCTTCTAAAACAGCAGAAGACATGGAAGGAAATGACAATAGTCTGTCATCAGGATGACAATAAAGCAGGTGCAATAAAATGTAATGTGATTTATGGAGGCAAACAAACAGATTTGTTCAGAGTCGTGCTTCCAAGTAAAATCAAACTGTGACAAACAGAACTTATTGTGCTGCTCCCACAGGGTAAAACATGTAATTTTCATGCTTCATAAATTCACAATGTGAGAGAGTGAAAAAAAACAACCCTGAGCTGGAGTTTGCAGCTGGGGATTTGTCTACAGCAGGTTTACCTCTTTGATAGCAAGAGGTTAAATACATTAATTAGTCTGTGCATTAAACTAGAGCCCACTCACAGGGAAACAGGGCAGATTAATTAACCCAGCCTGTTGGAACGCATGCGAGTTTGCACACACGCGTGTGAAAAATAACCAAACTCGTCACGGTGTAAGAAATGAGATTACGATGACGATCATGCCGACGAACTGCAGGTTAACCAATTCAGAGGTGTTTTTCCATGTAAAACAAACTGAACCATGCAGGTTCTTTTCCGATGAAACCCCCCTGAGAGGTTCTTATATATTTACAGCTCAAAAAGGCAGCGAGTCAGAACAGAGACAACAAATACGAGCTGCTGTACTCACTCTGACAGACTTCATGGTACATGAGAATTAAGATATAAATCAGTTATGGTACATCTGAAACACTCATTGTGCAGTGACTGTGTAAATCTCTCTGCTTGTGTCTTTACCTATGACATCCAACACATACAGCAAATACACAAGCCAGAGAATTAAGGCCTTAATAAAGTCGGCAATGTGACCCAGATATCATCTATAACTGACAAATGAAGAGAAGCATTACTACAGCTACCCTGTATGAGGTGTAGATACATTATTCTGTTGAGTATTTCACACCAGAATATTATGAACTTGAAAAAAAAAATTGTGAAAAGATGAGCATGAGCGAAACGACGTACTTGCAGTATGAATTGCATCCACTAGAGGGCAGCTCAGCATCGATGAAGCAGCTGTGAAACCACCATGGAAAGTTTTGTTCTTACTTGCTCTCCTGAATCCCTATTTTGCTGTGTTGAATTACTGAGGATCTTTTCACCTCTTTAAACGAGATTTTATATTGTAGTAAAATGTGTTTGGTCATTTAATGAGATGCCTTCGTATTGAGACTAACCGAGACCTGACAGCCAGCATTAAACTCTGGAGTTTCAGAGTTGTCGACTGCAAAAATAGGTAATGAAATCAATATCCAGACATCAATATATGAAGTCGCTCCAAAGCAACAGAAGCGATAGAAGGCACTGAGAGTCCAAACTTCCACAGATTCACCTCGAGGCTGAGCTAAAATGTGGGCCGACAGAGACAAAGAGAGCGCCGACTGAGTCCGTCTGATGTGGGTGTTTTTCTTTCCAAGGATGAATTTGTGAATGATACATTTTTCTTTCACAACCCATGTGTTATTGTCAGTTTCTTAAGCTGACCAAAAGCCGCGGACATAAAACCAAGCTTACCCCGAGTTAGAGGAGAAGACAGATGTCTGGTGCTGGCGAGGCGCAACACAACAAGAAAAACCAGACGAGTTGCTTTTCTAAATATTTCATCCCACTTGGAAATTTGCTGCTAAGTGTAACGCACAGTTAGCTTTCGTTAAATCCTCTCCTGCGATGCTGCATCACGAAGTTATTCTCGTCCCTCTACATGTTGTGAGCGGTCTGACGTCTTCAGTATTCATTCAGACTTGAACCAGCAGTCTTTTCCTGTTCACTTGGATCACATCTTTGTGTTTCTGTTGTTGTTCAAAAGCAAAAGTATGAATCTGTCCCGTTCTTGGAAGAAAAAATTAAAAACGATATTTTTTTATGATTTTGCCAGGAGAACAATTCTTTAAAGATAAAGATGTAGGTGGAATATTTAAATAAATCACTACAGTAAAAAATTCACTTGGCCTGTTTTTCAATTGTCTCAACTTTAACTCTACTGTGTTTGTATTGGACAGCCTCTGTAGAGCCAATCCTGGTGAACCTCTGAAACAGATTCCTGGTCGTGTTCGGGAGCAGATACAGAGTTGCTTCGTTAAGCAGCTCACTGTCATGGAAGATGTTGCAACTGGGTTACATAAGCTACAGTGTTCACCAGCACACACAGATGACGACGACGTGAAGCCTCGCAGCCACAAGTCAGTGCTGATGAAGAGTTTCACCTCTTGTTTCACTATCATAGCTTTTCACTTTTCAAAGTCACTCTGTTGGAGTGTGATTGGACGACTGTGAAGGTCGTTTGATTCCTGCTTGGGTCACGTTAGAGAAACCACGTGACAACAACACTCAGGATGACCGTGGAGGTTCAACAGCACTCTGTTGGTATTAAGGCAGTAAAAGGTACATCAAGACAATGTCCCATAAAACTTTACATTACGACTCGCGTTCTGAGCTGTTTTCTCAGCGTGAGCAGAACAAACTGTCTTTCAATCTTCCATTATTCAGTTTTGCCGAGCAAAATAATCTTCAGCTTCCACTCAGTAGACAGAAGGGGCTCATAGTGTGTTTGTTGTAGGAATACATTCAGATGTGGTCTTCAGCTGCTCAAAGTCCTTCACAATGTTTTCTGGTGACGCCTTTAGATCACGGTATAAACAGCCGCTCACTGTTGGGGGAGCTGCAACGCGGCAGCAACGCCGATGAGCATCCAAACTTTTACTCAGACTCCTCAGAGGATCCACAGACATGTCAGACTCCAGCTTCAACGCTCACCCGCAGGTCACGCAACTTCTTGGTTACCATGGCAACTGAGACGAAAGTTGACCACCGCAAACTTTTAGCATTTTGAAAGGAAAAATCCAAGCACAACTTTGACAGAAAGACACGCAACTACCGGCAATCTTGTATTACATCTGAGCTGTTCTATTTGCTTGATTTTCTTTTCAAACACTTCAGTTTCCGGCTTAGATTGTCTCACAATGGTTCTGTCACCTTTGTACATTTTGTCTCCTCCGGCCTCAAAGGGCATATATTGTCCATGAGCAACAATCAGTAACTCTGAATAAAGGCTGAGTTTTGTAACAAACCAAGTCACAGATGACCTTCCCACGAACCAAGACGACGAGAATGACAAGTTGGACCTGACTGTTGACTGAAGGTTTATGTCCTTTTCTGAGGGTCATCAGGGTTCAAAGGGTTTCGATGCGACGCGATTAAAGGGCTACGACTCGAGGGGCCAACATCTGACAATCAGCAGTTGACAATTTATAATACACAGGAACGTTTGAAACCAAGGACGGGTGATTTTAATTGTAGCTCAGAGACGTAGCGAGAGGTTGCAGTAGAGATGAAAGAGTTGAATCTGTGGTGTGTAAAGAGGAGAAAAATGTTCCAACCTACTAAAATTGGCAGTTAAACAGATAATACAGAACTGTGGAGCTTAAATTACTTCCAAACTGATATTTACCTTTCGTCAATGACCTCATTTTCACCTCAAATGACGACGATGAGTACAAATCTATAAACCAAGAGCACTTTAATATTGCAGTTCTGAATTTATTTCTCGAATTTCCCCCAGTTTTAGACATGTAAGTGTTCGTCTTAGCAGAAGTAGGAGAACTTGTCACGCTGAAGAATAAGCCTGCAAGTTCTACTAATGAGCCTGAAATGGAGCTGAGGAGGTAATTGCGTGTGAAAAGAGCAACGCGCTGAGGAACATAAGAGGCCGTGAAATGAGGAGGAAACCATTACAGCCAAACTAAGATATTTCAAGAGGAAATACGTTTGCAGAAAGTAGGCAGCTTGTGGGGCCGCGATGCTGCAGCTGATTACCCGGGGTTAATGACCAACAGAGGGGCGACCATACAGATTACGTGCAACATATGATGAAGCTTCGGCTGACTGATTTTTGAGCAATATAATGCGTTCTGTTACGTATTCCCTTGCTTCATAAAGCCACAATAAAGATGCAGAGAAATCTCCAGTGACGGATTTATTATTCCTCATATAACTACGCGATAGGAAGAAAAGAATCTATGCAGACACATATGAAGGGAAGAGAAGGTCGCACCTTTTCATTGCAGACCCTCCACTTATAGCACTCGGAAGTTTGATAAGGAAAAAGGCTTTTTTCGATCAGGGCAACAAGTGCGCGTCCTCTGTTTGTCAAAAGTAATTCTTGGAAATCACAGAGTGTTGTAGACAATCAGGTCGAGGGGGAATTGCAAACAGCCAAGAATAATGACAGAACTGCCGAGCGAGAAATCTCCAATCTGCCTGTATAGGACAAAGTGCGGGCAGACGTACAGCGGCGTGTGCGCTCACAAGGTGATACTTCACAGTCCTTCAATCCCAACAAAGACAGATATAACAAATAAAGTGGACCACTTTGTTCAACAGACCCTAAATGCCCAAAAACAAACAAGAGAAGCAACTGAAAAGTGAATTTAAACATGAAAGTTGTGCCTGTAAATGAACAGCAATTAATAGTTAATTTTGTCAGTACAGACTAAACAAATATGGGGTCCAACCTGAAACCTTCTCTTCTTTTCAGGTGCCTTGCCTTTTTTTTTTTTTTAACTCTTTTATTTTTTTTAACTCTCTGACTTTGTGCTTGAAGCTTCGTCATATCTCATTCATAGGAATCCTGCCCGGAGCCTCCGGAGACTCTGTCGTTTCTGAGCCAGTCACGTCTGATGCAGAGACCGACAGCTGTCTCCGCTCAGCTCGGTGGACTCGGTCCCACAGATGCCCTCCAGCGCCCAGGAACCTTCTTATGGGGCATCTGTCACCTGCTGCCATGACACACACACACACGCAAAGATTCAACAAGCACACCCCAACAAACGCTCGTCCATCTTTTCCTCTTGTAAAATGAGCTCACCTACTGTATTTTTAGAAACTGAAAGCTGAGATAAGCAAAGGAAATAATAAAAAACAACTGACACCTTCAGACACGCGTGAATTTTCCCTGAACATCTTACTTTGTGGAGCAGGTAGAGGCTTGGTGGTGACGTGATGTGTTCGGGCGCACGGTGGGAACAAGCTGTCCAGTCGTGAGATCCAACAGAAATTTGTGATTACGCCCCGCTTGATAATGGACCCGTGGCTTGATAACATTAGCATTTCCCCCCTCTGAGCCACATTTGCATACAAACACAACATTTCTTATCGGAGCCACAATTTTCTAAGGAGATGGACCACCTGCGACTCTTAAAAATCTGGTGTCTGGGATTCACTTGTAATTCCCTTAACTTCTCCGGGCGCTCCGGCTGCATGTTTCAGTGTCTCACGTCGGCGAAGAACATTGTCAGCGGATGTGAATAACGATCAGCTAATTCTGTGGCTTTTGCTTAATTACTGGACGTTTCCCCAACCTTTACTGCTACTGGACCAACACAGATACAACATGATGACTCGTTGCATGTGGGGAGGATTATATGCATTATATCTTGAGGAGGACATCTGCTAAGCGGTGGGAGATATGAGGGGGTAAATAGACATCTTGACCATGAATTTGATGAGTTAAAAATAAGAAAAGTGGGCTAAGACCACCAGGTCAATGCCTCTCCAAATATGCAGTTCCTGTTGAGTGTTTCCACTCCAGTATCAATGGTGGTCCGGCGAAAAAAAAAAAGCAGATGAACACATTACAGGAACATTATGTCATTAAATTACGATTCTTTTAGGTTGATGAAACATAGGATTCGTTCCTGCACACAGAGCAGCTTCAGCATCTTTGCAATAGTCAGGTCGAGGCACATCTGCGAACAAGCAGTCTCACACATGTAGGAAGCACTGAGGGGTGGCCCAGGCCTCTGGCGAGGGAAAACACAATCACCTTGGCTCTGGTGTCTCATATCCTCCAGCCTCCCCCCTCTCCCTCCTCCCCCTCCCCCTGGACACCAACCTCCTACCTAAGGAGTCCCCCGGCAGTGCCAGGCAGCTGAGCCCAATCTGAGCCTGCCAGCTGCACCCCTCCAGGCAGGCTGTGGCGCCATGGAGCCGAGGTCACCGCCACACCTTCCTCGTGCGCTCCTCGAAAAACCAAATCTGTTTGGCTCGGAGAGATCCTGCTGCAAGGAGACAGTGGGCGGCAGGTAAAACCACAGCATTTCCACAAGATGATCGGCAGGAGTCGGTCTCCCAAAGGCAAAAGTAAACAGGCCCTGAAAAGCTTTTTATCTTGGGTTAATAAAGGATATTTTTGAGTAAGCGTCAGTCAATAAAAGACAGATTGTGTGATGACCGCATGTTTGAGTGGGAGTGAAGGATGTTTGGAGCTGATGAATCTTAGATGATGCTCCGAATAGCGATGCCGACGACCCAGCTGACAAGAAGGAATGATGGCTTCAAATAATGACTTGTCAGAATTTGTATAAAGGAGTGAGATGGAAATAGCTCAGCTTGTTCTGAAAAAAAAAAGAAAAAAGGCCACGTCTATTTTTACCCTGTCCTCTTCTCCTTTGTCTAATTTTAGTCAAGAATTACTCCTGCTGGCTGCCCGGGCTCATCCATCACAGAAAGGGTCTTACAAGATTACAAATATGACACTAGCTGGTGAAGATGCCCCTCACATCGATTTCAAAACGTGGAATCACACCGACGTGACTCAGACTCCTTTTGTTCCACTCAAGGTTACTTTGAGTCTTGATAATGGAGAGAAGGCTTCACATGTTTCTGGGGGACTTTTGGATCACAATATCTTCCCGAAGCACTCCAGAGACGACGGTGTCATTGGCTTAATGGGATGTTTCACCTCTTTCGAAGCCCCCCAGTAGGTGGCCAGGCAATGACTGAGTGTCCAGGACACAGGAGGACGCTGGCGCCGCTCAACTTAAACATTTACAGGCAGCGCGTTTGGCTCCTAATTGGACGTCTCAGATCGAGCGGGTCTTTCTGTTCTGTTCAGGGACCCCACAGGACTCCGCTGAGGGTCACAAAGTGAGAGAAGATTTACGGTTTAATTAGAGGAAAATGAAGCATTTGGTGGGTTTTTGGCTCGACTCACAGGTTTGCAACACTGGAGCAGCTCAGCATCACACTGGGCTGAAAGTGACGACCGAACGTTATGGTGCTGCTCTCACACTGGCAGTAAGTCAGTTTTACAGCTAAAAATACGCTCAGGAAAAAGAGTCGTGTTGCCTTTAATGTACGAACAGGAAATGCAGAGTGTTTCTCTTCACAGTGTGGCTTTGAATAGTGACTCTGGGGCATTTTTTAAAAAAAATCATTTTGAAGCTTAAAAAGGACAGCAGCAGTCGCAAATCATTTTTTCTCAGCCCTCTGATGAGAATCAGTGAGACAAAGTTAGCGCAGGTTAGTTTATTTAGTTGTAGTCAATTGGACAGAATTGACTCGATGTTACAAAGAAAAGTTTAACATACACTGTAGAAATGTTCTCTCATGAACTTCAGCTAAAAATAGAAAAGAGCAGCAGTCAGTGTCTTCTCTATGTTGACGTGTTGTGCTGTATTTTCTGTTGTTGTTTGGTAATTTCTTTATACATATACACTCTGACCCACACCAAGAAGGAAACATTGCTGTGAGGCTCTCGAAGTGATTAACATCCACTCTCCTTTTTTTAATGGTGTCATATTGAAACTGAGAGCTGGATATTTTTAGACTTGAGTATCACTATTGTGTCAAATCCCACTCAGATGCTTTGAGCGAGTCAATGAAAAGCTCCCAAACAATCCAAGAACAAAGTCTCGTCAGCCCAAACGGCTGAGATGGGACGGCTACTGCAGCTGATTACATCACACGGCAACACACACACACACACACACACACACACACACACACACACACACACACACACACACACACACACACACAC
>JASSRZ010034038.1:0-19607 GCA_032164315.1 Malacoctenus gilli | reverse complement strand
CACACACACACACACACACACACACACACACACACACACACACACACACACACACACACACACACACACATACATATAGAAATAAAGACGAAGCTCAATCACACGCTTAAAAAGGAGACTGTCAGAGTGAATTGTACTTGCAATTTGGGATGGAATAATTATTTCGCACAATGCAGTCCTTAATAGCATCCACTAGATGACGCCAAAGCAATTGTGTTCGCAGTTTTTATTTTTTTGCTGCTTTGCGCTACAGCAGCCAGAAGTTTCGGGCTGCAGACGGAGATTTGTTCGGATGGTGAATAAAAGGTTATGCAAACATTAAACCAGCAATAAGCCATCAACACTCTTCAAATTCATGGACTGTTTTATGGCTGAAGAAAAAAAATCTGTTGGAAGCGATCATGGTCTATTTGTGTATCGACAGGTCTGATATCTAACAACAAAAAGCCTTCCTTTAAAAGAGATTTCCTGGCATCTGGTTACAAACAGGTACGTAAGCAGCACTCCCTATGAGGTTAGGATCAGCTGCAGACACCAACGATGACTACACAAGTCTCCCGCTTACATCAACAATGCAAAACACAAGGAAAGAGCTGTAGCGTCCTCTACTGTCTTTCCCACCACAGTGCACGCAGGAGGAAAGCTCCACGGAGCCTCCCTTCAGTTCGTCCTGCTGCCTTGAACAAGAAAAAAGCTTGATCCACAAAGACTGCTCAGGTGGTTCAGCTGGATGAGGACGCTTCCACAACAGTCGATGCAGCTTTAGCCATGACGTGATTTGTTACCACGGTGATATTATACTAACCCAGGACAATCTGCATTGAAACAGAGTTTCAGCTCGTTAGTTGGTTTCATACAGCCAGCCGGCTCCACAAACAGAAAATAAATAAGGGCTGATTTTCAAGTTTATCTGTCAATAAAACAGGAGAGTTCTCTGATGTGTTTTTTTCCTGTTCCCTCTCTGTTTTCTCTCTAAACTTTACAGGACTGCTCTCATTACTAATTAAGTGATTTTTAAAGTATTTTATTTATTAACATTTCTAGCAAAAAACCCTGATTGAGAATAAAATGGCTTTTCAAGAGTGTCCCTTCTATGACACACAGCAGAGTGATTAAAAACAAAAACTACAAAAAAGATGTAGTTGAAGCCTTTCCGACATCAAAACTAAAGGTCAGCGCCGAATGTGTTTAAATGCCGCGTTTCCAAATTGTGACGCGCCACAAGTCCCGCCCTACTCACTGTTTGATTGGCTCAACGCTGTGCTCACTGTTCTCTGATTGGCTCTGAATCATGGAACATGGTTCCGCAAACCTAGTCAGTTTGTGTTTTGATGGTGTATTGTGGGGAGCTCTTCACATTGCGACGCTCGTCAGTACCCGCAGAGTCCGCGGACACAGCTTTGGTCAGTACATTTGATCCACATTTTATGCCTCCAACTTCCAGCTTTGTGGCGTGAAGCGCCGCTGCGGGTTTTTCCAGCAAATCAATGCTAACAGGCTAACACCGCTTCTGTTATCCTTATCTGCCGCTATAACTTTAGCCTTAGCCAGTAGCCTTATTGGGTCGACTTGTCAGCTGTCACATTGATTGTCTCCGTTATTCTGCTGCTTTGTGGTGTGCGAATCATTTGAAGTGTGTTTGGGATGTGCAACCGAAACGGAGATAGTTGAGTTGCCTCCAAAGACCCTCGTGTCTTCAGGCATGTGTACAAAGGAGAGGGACATCCATGGTGCTCAATGTGTCCCCCTCTTGGTTGTTATTGTTTGACTGTACGAGGGTGTTGCTTAAACATTCCCACAACAGAAAACCAAAGTGTTCAAGCCTGCTTTATTTACAAAGCGTTTATTACAACACTGGTGTTATCAGTCATATCATGGCTCCTCTATGTTGAAACACTGTGGAAAAAACCGACAGACTTCACTTGAACACTCATTTAGAGACAGTGGAGAACAAAGTCTTCAGTTCAACAGTTGAAACCTCCAGCAGGACCAGACTCTGAGGTGGCAGGTTGGAGGCTAATACACGGACATTACCACCTGACACCAAAAGTTAACATCTGGCAGCGTGTCATTCCACATGTTGCAGACTTGATGGGACCTGGAAAGACTGGTTAGAAAGGTCATGCTGCAGCCAGGGATCGTACTGGAAGGTGAAGGCGGAGGACAGGGAGGAGACGGCGCAAACCACATGAGAGGTCAATGGCATGCAGCGGTAACATATGGATGCCAGGGAGGTGAAGAGAGGAGGGACGCTCGGGGCTTTAAGCTCCTCACAGCAGTGTAAACCGTGAGCAGCTTAACTTAAAAAATGGTCCCAGGTGACCTGGGCCAGTCTGATCCGTACACAAGTTTTAAGGTCATTTTTGTGAATGGAGAATGCAGAGTCGTGTGTGGAACTTTAACTCCAACTCCTGGTAGAATCCTTTGGATAAGGGTTAAGCAGATGGACCAGGGATGGGCAATTCTGGTCCTGGAGGACTGCAGCTCTGCATGTTTTCAATGTGTTCCTGCTCCACCAAGCCTGAATCCAGTTGTTATCATCATGAAGCTCTGCGTGAGAGTTCTGATAACCAGCAGCTTATTGCAATCAGGTATGTTGAAGCTTGGACATATTGAAACCCTGCTGTGCTGTGGCCCTCCAGGACCAGGAGTGCCCACCAATGAGACAGACAGTCATGCTTGAGGTTGACTTCACTGCAGGCTGTACAATCACTGTCGGCAGTGGTAATGTTTTTTGTGGGACATGCTGAGCAAGATGCAATAATATCTTTCAATGATTATTTGTGTTTCAGTCATCGCATGCAGACCGCTCAGCGAGGAGCAGCGGTTCCTTTTGTCTTTCTCAGTCAGGATGGATGTTTATGACATGGATAAACAGTTCATCTGAAACTGACTTTTCCTCCTGACTCTTTCTTCATTATGGCCAGGCACTGCAGTAGGAGGGTCCACCTCCGGTCCTGCAGGGCTCCTCGCTCCCTCAAACTTTCAGACAGCTCTCTGCTCCAACAGACCTGCTTGAAATGAGGGTGATGTCCTATGAAGTGACCAGCAAAAAGATGCACGCGGGCCAACTGAGGTGGAAGTGTTGGTGCTTCCACACAGCAAGCAGGCAGCAGGAACAGAAAAGCCACTGCGCTTCAGAGTGACAAGTGGAGCTGCTGGCAGGCTTCAGTGTGACGTGTAAAGTCGGCGTTTTAGTGGCAGTGCTTTCATTGATTTCCTCGTGTGTGAGCAGCTCGGGCTCCTCACCATCTCCTTAGTTTGTTGGTGTCAATCTTCTCATGCTTGCTTCCCTCAGCTGGTGTGCAGGAATAATTGTCTGGTGTGTCTTTAGCATGGCATTGTTAATGTAGACACAACAATGTGCTTCTGCCACTCATGTTGTCGATAAGCTTGGTGAAATAGGTTTATTGATGGCTCTAACTAAACGGGACTGACGGAGGGACCCCGACCTGTTTTTATGGTACTTTTCTTTCACATCTCTGGACTAGAGGGGAGCTTCCTGTATCTAATAGGTTCGATAAAACTACGTGTACTCTTCCACCCCTTCCATCAGTCACCTGGATCCAAGCAGGACCAGAAAAAAATCAATGAAGCATCACCATTTATTCCCAATAGAGCTCAGACTGGTATTGCAGCAACATTTCTGAAATGTTGGAAGAGGAACATCCCCCAAATGCTAAATGAAGCCACATCCCATAAAAAATGCGATCAGGATTGTTCTTTTCTGGACAAAACGGCAAAAGTCCTTTGAGGTCACATGATTCAACGATGGGAATATTTTGGGAAACAGATGTGTGTATGGTGTATTGATGGGGCGAGAAGGCATCCAGCCTGGTATCCAAGACTATGCCAAACTATTTTCTGTGTCCAGGTCAACAGCAAGGCTTCATATTCAGTGTCATCATGCTGAAGTGACCTGAATTAAGTCCAGAGCTTTCACTGAACGAAAATAGTTCCTTGAAACGGTTTCATGTCTAAATAAATACAACTGTTGCATTGTTTTCATACTGAGATTTCTTTTAAGAAGTAACTTATCATGTTACTTTGCATGCACCGTCACACTAACTTGTTTTGTTTGTTTGCAGGACTAAGAGGAACAAGCAGCAGAGAAAAATGGCCTCAGAATCTCCACGCAGGCCGAGCCGCTGTGCTGGAGGGGTGTTGGTGCGAGCTCAAGCTGCTACGTAAGGACAGAAGGCTGCACTTCTCTGCTTATGTCCGAAGTGTCTCAAATCACGAGAGCACATCTGTGACTGACACACACCAGGTCGTGCTGGGACGACGCTCTGCCTCTGCTGATTGTCTGTTTTACAACCCAGCTGGTTTTAATGGTAGTGGTGGATGTTTGAGCAGAGAAAGATTTCCCCAGACAGAAGGGCTGTCAAAATTGCTCCAAAATGACGTTAGAGTATTTGTTTGAAAATTAACACAAAATTTCGAATATATTCGAATATCCATTTGCAGCAATATACCAACAGGAGGACAAATTAATACAAGGCACAACTACTTGTATCGGTATTTTTAATTTTTATTTCAATATTAACATCTTCAACGATGCCGAGGACATTACGAACTGAACTTGCTGTAGTTCTCCCACCCCCATATCTCCCGAAAAAGTCAAATAAAATGAATGAACATTAAATGCTCCAAGCAAGCTGTAATAAACATGGAACAATTTGAAACGGTAGGTCTGTAATCAAACCAGTGTAGCAAATGTAGACCTAATGTAACAGGCTACATATTCCGTCGGAACAGTTGACAACACTTTCTAATGTCCACTTTTGTTTAAATTAGATACAGCAAACGATTCTGATAAATGTGACAACAAAGAACTGTTGCCATGAATGATCATTTACGATAAAGTACTATTATAAGTGAAAAGTGGGCGACTTGCATTCGAGGAAAAGCTGCATTTTATCTCAGTGTCACTGATTGTCAGGCTCTTTCAGTCCACTGTGCACGTCGGGTCTTAGGCCTGCAGGCCTCCAGGTTATTCGCCAAAAACACGAGGACATCCACATGTGTGGAAGCCAGTGTCGATCTCTTTTTATGAACGACATTGCCAGTGAAGGAAATGACGTGTTCAGCGCGCCTTGAGGATCCACACAGCTTGTGTCTAACTTTATCTGGCTCGACTGTGTCGGCCCAAAATCCCAAAGTATTCCAGACGGGGCTTGTGAGCTTGTTCAGGTTCCAGGTCACGTTTTGGTTGGGCTCCATACAATCCGACGCCTCTCTCTCTGCATGGATCACTTTTTGTGGAGTCTCACTGCAGGTACAGCTCTCGTGGACTGTCTGTGACCTGGTCGTCATGCAGTGCGCCCACTAGCAAAGCAACTGCTGCTTTATTTATTTAATTCCCCCACTGTTTATTTAAGATTCAGTTATTAATTCTCACATTTGAATCTCGGGTTTTAATTATTATTCGAATATATAGTCGAATTTAGAATATTTGATCACAACCCTACCAGACAGCTGGATCTCTCCTGTGATAATGTCTGAAAAAAGACTAATTAAATGTTGCTTCATTACGGTGTTGGAATAGTTGGGGTGTGTCTCTTTCTAATGGCCTGGACCTTCTCTGTGTTGTTTTTTTTTTCACAGTGAGCAGTCCTACATGGAAAGTGTTGTGACCTTTCTGCAGGACGTCGTCCCTCAGGTAGCTTTTCTCTAATGGCACTCTACTTAATTTGAGTTTCTTTTGTGTTGTGTGTTTGGGGTACCAATAATGCTTCTTCAGGAGAAAGGACTAAACATCCGCTCCTAATTTGTCTCATGTCCCAACTGTCACCACCACCACCACCACCACCACTGTGGGTTCTTCACGAAGGCCATTCAGCCCTGACTCTGCCCCAGGTGCTGCACAATCACAGCATACTGCTCCTGTTCTGTGTTGTTAACAAGAGAGGGTTCAGTGTAGGTAAAAGCATTTTCCCAACAGAATTGATGAAAGATGACTTAATATTTAACTTCCAGGCATCTTCAGTGCTGTTTCCGTTCACCTTCTGGAACCCCAGCCAATGACTTCTCTTTTCAATACACTGAATCCAATAGAGCGATCCAGGTTATTTTCCAGCGTGACCTAAATTCACACAATCAGGTTGAAGTCCAGACATTGAAAATAGCTGCTTTATCTTTCAAAAACATGCTGGACTTGTCTGGTCTAGTTCAGTTTGAGGAAGGTTCTGGGGTCACTGTCCTTTCGGCTAAAAAAGTGCTTCCACACAAAAAGCAACAATTAAAATAAACAAACGCAAAGCAATTAAAAGAAATCGTGGGAGCCATAATAATAATTAAAAAAAAAAAAATGAACATAACCGGTTTCCTTTTTCTGAACATGTTCTTGATAAATGGCAGAGCTTTCAAAAGTTACTGACGTTACTGTTACAAAATCAGTGTTTGTCTCAGTTGACTTTGCTTCTGATTGCTCATTTTTATATATTGTGCATTTACTGATGAAATTACAAATGAGTGTTGTGAGCAATGGATTATCCCCTCTCTAATAATAAAATGTCAGCTATCTGAAGACATTGGTGAAGGGGTGTCCGGAATTTTTTCATTGGAAGATTAGTACAAGGAAAAATGTGAAAGGGTCAATCATCTTTTCGTTCTTCGCACTTGATTTCTTTTTTTTTTTGGTCCGTTGTTAGTAATAAGCAGCAACATTCCTCTGACCAGCCTATTTATTAAGAGACTGCCTGCAGGACAACATAAAAAAAATAGCAGATTTTAAACTCAAACACAAAAAAATGACATCCAAGTCACAAGTATGTGGCCATATTACATTATGTTTTCAAACTGCTGTGGTCCAAGTCAAAATGGGCTGTGTGAGCCTCATTGGTCCACTGGGCCTTTTTTGGGATATCACAGTTTTTTTTCTGATTCAGTTATAAGATCATCTCTCCTATTTTCACGCATGAATGTCCAAAAAATGAGTTTGCAATGGAAATGTTTCCATGTTGTAACACTATTAAATTACCAAAATACTCTGGGGAGGTCAGTTCATATAGTCTGTATTGTTTCAAGTCTAGTAAAAGAAGCCACTTATTTAACCGTGGTTTCCGTCTGTCAATTATCTACAATCTAGTCAGCTGGCCTCAGTAACTCGAACCAGGGTTCCCTGATCTACACTCTGTGCACAGGCAGGAATCAAGAAATGCTACAGACGCTGCAAAGCTGCCAGCATGGTTACTTTTTGCAAGCATGCAGCAGTCATTGACACACTAATAAATTTTACACGACGACTCAAGTAGTTCTCATAAATGTCTGAAGGGTGAAGTTGGAGTTTTTTTTTATTGACATCTTGGCGTGTTACAAACATTTAAGGAACTTTGGTTCTGTGGTTTGGCAGAAATCCCAATAAGAACACAATGTAGCTGGAGAAGTTTGCTCAGCCTCTGAATAATAGCTTGCTCTTCAGTCCTGTTTTCGATTTAAGGCCTCGTAACTTTCTGCCTGAGAGTACAGGGGCTCCATTCACTGGGAGATTGAACTTCAAAGTAGTCAGTGGGGCGACTGTAAGCTCCAACATGTTTGTCCATCCATCTTTCTGGTTTAGTCCACACGGGGTCGCTGGGACGTCAGAGAACGCAGACGCTCAACAGTTCTCTGCCAACCTGCACAAGCTCCTCTGGTGGGACCCCAGCAGGATGATTACCGTTGCCTGTTTGAATCTTTGCTGAGTCTCATGATCCGTCCTCCAAATCCTGCAACACCAATGGCATCTAAGCTCCTTCAGCTGGTGTGCAATATTCCTCCATCTCTATAGAAGACATGCCACTCTGCTTTTTTTTGTTTGTTTGTTTTGTGATAAAATGAGGACTCAAATGGCACAAACAAAAGTTAGGACAAGGCACCGCCAGCTATTGTTCCTGTCATGTTTGGAGATTTCCTCCAGAAAAAATGTTTTCTGCTGGTAGACTGAAGGCCGAAGGTAAGGTTTAAAGCTTGATGGTGATGTGTATTATCTCATCATTTATGTGTCTGTCCAATCCTTTCATTTACAGGCGTACACTGGGGCTCCGCCGACAGATGAGAAAGAGAAAATCATTTGGGTTCGGTTTGAGAGAACTGACATCAATGGTGAGTCTTTTTGTCAGAAGATGATGCCTAGACTCAGTCAGTCAGTCAGTCAGTCAGTCAGTCAGTCAGTCAGTCAGTCAGTCAGTCAGTCAGTCAGTCAGTCAGTCAGTCACTCACTCACTCACTCACTCACTCACTCACTCACTCACTCACTCACTCACTCACTCACTCACTCACTCACTCACTTCTTTTCTGCAATGAAAAGGACTTTTTGTTAGTAAAAATGTTTGTATACATGTGTGTTTACATGGGGATGGGGCCTGTTTAAGCATTAATCATTATGACACTTTGTTATAAAAATCCGAAATCAAAGTTCGCTCGTGACGGTGGTGCTCAAGAGCTTCACAAAGCTCACCACCTGCACATCAGAACTATTGATGAGAAGTGGGGTGTGGGAGGCTGGGTGTCTCCAGAAGTCCATGACCATCTCTACCGTCTTGTTGGTGTTGAGCTCCAAAGTGTTGTGTGAACACCACACTGCCAGCTGTGAGGCCGTGTCCCTGTACGCTGTCTCATCCTCATCCTTGATAAGGCTCAGGACTGTGGTGCCATCAGCGAACTTGACCTGCTTGATGGATGAATGGCTAGAGAGGCAGTCATTGGTTTACAGGGAGAACAGATTGGGGGAGAGGACACAACCTTGTGGAGCAAAGGTGCTGGTGATGAGGCGGGGGCGATGGATGGCTGCCAGCTGGCACTTGTTGCTTCTTGTTGGTGAGGAAGTCAGTGATCCATTCACAGATGAGGCTGGGTACATGCAGCTGTAACAGTTTGGTGTGCAGGTGGTCTGGGAGGAGGCTGTTGAAGGTTGAACTGTAGTCCACCAACAGGGCCCTGGCGTAGGAGATCAGTTGTTCCAGATACCTGAGGATGTGGTGGAGGCTGAGATTCGTCGTCTACTGAACGATTTGCTCTGTCGGAAAACTGTAAAGGGTTGAAGAGGGGGTCAGTGATTGGTTTAAGGTAGGACAGGATGAGCTTCTCAAAGCTCTCCATGAGCATGGATGTCAGGGCAACAGGTATGTAGTCATTCAGGCATATTATCCGTCCTTTGGAACTGGAATGATGATGGATGACTTGAAACAAGGTGGCACACGATGTTCAGAGATGAGCCGGTTGTAACATTGGCCACAATAATTCAACAGAGGGTCACACAAAATGTTAGAGCTTTCTTTGTGTTTAGCTGTATCACATCTTTCTTTTTTTTAAACTCTGTTGGTTGAGTTTTCTTTTTTTTCTAAGAAGAAAATGTCATGTAACAGGTCTGAACATGGTTGAAGCCCTGCTGTGATTAAAAATTGTCCACCTCTCCGGCTGTCTATTTTTACAGACACTTCCAGGAACCCAGAGTTCATGGAAATGCACAGCGGCACGACAGACCCACCCCTTTGTCTTATGATTGGCTACAGCGATGGGATGCAGATCTGGAGTGTTTCTGTAAGTTACTGAAAGAATTCACCTCTAACAGCATCAATGTTGGCTTTTATTGAATGCAGTGTGTCTGACATTGTTGCTTTTCCTGAATTAGTTGTGTTCAAGGGAAAACCCCTTTGTGCTTGAAGAGCCTTGACCCTTTTTGTGACACAACTCCTCTTGAGATGCAGAGATATCAGGATGTGACTTTTGCTGCCGAACAAAGTTCAGAAACTTCACGTGATCACAATGCCATGAGTCTTCACAATGGATTTAGAGATTAGGACGAACAGTCTGACTGGAATCAATAGACAGACTGACATCACAACAGCTTCGCTGCTTGACATGAAAAACTGAACAGCACGACTGTTGTATCTGTCTGTAGGACATGTAGCAAGAAGTCTCTTAATATCAAGTTTAAATATCCGTATCTCTCATTATTGCTGTTTCCTGAAAACAAAAATGCAGAGTATGAAGCCGGCCCTCGTTACAGTGGCGTCTTTATGTCTTAGAAAAAAAAACCCCAAACAATTGGTGCAGAATGTGGACATGTTCAAGGCGGAGGAAAAACAACATGAAGCCCCTTTATGTCGCAACACCAGGAGGCACAGCCATTGGTTTCAACACCATGAGTGTCTTTGGTCAGTGGCAGCCCAGAACAGCACATGATGTACAGGGCGCAAGAGACAAGCTGCCGGGGGGCAGAGCATCTCACGTGTGATGTTCAGCGTTGACTAATTTCAATACCTCACTATCACATTTGCTATACAATATGTGTTGCAGCAATTTGTTCGTGTCCTCGCGTGCATCTGAACATCACACAAAGTTGCTGTGTGTTCAGTGGAATCACAGATCTACATTTTAGTACATTTGTTTCTAAAATGTATACGCTAGCCATTTAAAGATGAATAATAATAATAAAGATAATAGTAATAATAATAATAATAATAATAATAATAATAATAATAATAATAATAAACTAGAAATCCTATTAGTCCTGGTTTGCAGTCTGTGAAAGCAGACAGACAGACAGACAGACAGACAGACAGACAGACAGACAGACAGACAGACAGACAGACAGACAGACAGACGGACAGACGGACAATTAATGATAAATCTGAAGAACTTTGCACGTCATATAATATAATGATCTGGCACAGACACTTTAATTAAGTTCTCTGCATTTACAAATAAATAGGAACATTGGCACTTGCATTAGAGACACTACACAGTGTTCAATGAAGTGTTGCATATGGTATGACGACTTTCTACAGGTACAAAGTTCACCTGGGAATGAGCTGGAGAGACGCTTGTACTTTTCAGTGGTCACGCTTTTCAGTCTGTCTGTCGTAAGTAAGCTATATTACCAGATTTTGTTTTAAAGATGGTAACATTTGAATTGAAATTGACTTACTGTTCTGACTACTTGCTCAGATCATTTGAGAGAAAAGTCGAAATGATGGGCTTGCATACACTGGCAAAGAAAATGATTCATGATTTTCGCGTTTTTTTTCTGCATCAGCAACTATTTACAAGTGCTCGATCAGTCATTTCTGTTCCTCAGTGAGCAAATTCAGCTCATGTGTGACATCTTGAAAAGTTGTCAGGTGGTGTCGATGAGAAACTGGCAAACAGCACATCCACCTGTTTGAGAATCAGTCTGAGGAGGATGTTCCTGACGGGAAGCTGCGACTCCATCGGCATTCACATCACAGTATATGTTTAATAATGAGAACCTCGAATACTTCTGGGTGTCTGTGGACTGTGGATCAGGAAGGCAGTGGCCTCCATCACCAACTGTTCTCTCTCCTTACTATGTGTAAGCGTCACAAATTCAGAGCTTAAAGCTTTCGAGTTTGTTGGTGTTTATTACTGTAAACCACCACAAAAGTGTCTGGGAAAGTCTGCCTCTGACATATCAAAACCTTTTGGTCATAGGAACGTGGGTTAAGCGATACTACAGTGACTGAGTGTTGATTTCAAAGTCTGGAGATATCCTGCTCCTTTAATTACCAGTCCGCTCTGAGCTGAGCTGTTGTTAGATGGATGCTGCAGTACAGCTCCTTGTCCACTCGATGGAGGTGATGGCCAAGCTATTGAGAGTTGCTTGGCTCTGCCTGGAGCATCCAGCTTTTCTCTGGACATTTAAACACACCATCGTCCAGGAACCCGGCACAAACTGTGACATGTTAAACTCCCATAATTTCAACGTCAGCCCGCCAAAACACAATGGGAATTATGGTTATGGCCATAATACTTGCAACTTCACCAGTGTTGTAACTGTATTGTGTTTACAACTGAGTTGAACACAAACGAAACCCCAACATTCAGATAAACTACGTGAATCAATTTCTATGTGTGAGGAAACTGGAATGAACCAAAATGCACGACACCAAAGGGGTGGATTTTAAAGTCCATATTTATTGAAGACATAACACCAAAACGAAATGCGGGTCCATAAACAAGCCAGGAATGAGGAATTTAACATGAAAAGGCAGGAATGACCGGGTGGCAAAACCAGCCGAGAAACACAACAGAAAAACTGGCATAAACATATCAAATTGCACTTGTGTGTTTTGTGACTGACTGAACAGACTTCTTCGTGTAACAGCTTTTGTCACTGTCATTTTTTCTCAAAAAGGGGTAAAAATATCGTCCGTCTTGTGAGCTGGGTGAATGGCCACACCCCTACAGGCGCCCAGTGGATCGGATGCTCCGACCACTTCAGCTGGCTCCTTTTTTTTTTTTTTTTTCCAATTTCTGCATTTATTCTTAAGTATTGACATCATTACTGAAAGTCTTATTTTCTTATAGAATAAATGCATGCACAAATGCTTTTTTTAATAACTGTGACCATTCCTGTTTCAGCTGGCTCCTCCTCATGTGGCCGAGTCGCAGTTCTGCTTTTTAATGAGCTTTATCCAGATCTACCGAACTCCTGTAAAAATGGATTGGCAAACAGGGAAGCTGCCTTGATAGTCTGTAGGAGAGTCGCTGGTCTGCTGTTAAAGTCCGCAATGTTCCTTCCCAGGCTCAACATTTGTCCTGTGTCCTTGGCAGCACGTACTCTGCCACATAATCAGCAGTACCCTTTTTTTTCTGAAACAGGGACCACCTGCAAGTCTGCCAGTCCAAGTTTTCTGTAGCTGAGGTCCAAGTGACACTGCAGAGACATGTCAGCACAACTTTCAGGACCTTTTGGCATTGTATTTTAAAAATCAGCATCTGAGGGGATTTGGAAACTTAAAAATGATTGAAGTCCTGCATTTTTTGAAAATTATTTTCATGGTCTATGACGGGCTCAAACCAGAAGACTCTAAAAAGACTGAGAAAAGGCTCTGAAAGACTATCAGCTCACATCTACTGTCAACACTGTGTGGGTCAGTCTGATGACTGATTTATTCATTAAGTCAGGCAGAAGTTACATCCGTTGGTGAAACTTAACGATCGAGAGCGGGAGCGCGCTGCAACTCATAAAGACTGTCAGCCGTTAGTCTGCAACTGTGAAAACCGTTATTAGTTTCATTAGCATTTGTTTCATTTTATTCTAAAGCCCTCAGAAAAAAACAAAACAAAACAGTGTAGGGATCTTAGCCGAAAGTAAAGGAAACACAACTGTGGCATTAACCATTCAGACTTGAGTCTGGTGACACTGGCCAACTAGTGGGAATACAATCGTGTCAGCATTTGTTTTGTTTGAATATGCCAAAAGTGAGATTGCCTTTTTTGTGGAGTTAGCAAACTGAACCAATTGAAGCTGTGCTTACAGGCAAGACTTATCTCCTTGAGATTCGAGTTTTTTTTAAATTTGAAACAACAGTCGCTGATGAGAACGAGGAAGTTGATAAGCTTAACAAAGTATCTTCAACACAAGTTGAAAGCCAGACAATCTGACCACTGGAAGTGGGGCCAAAGAGGCAGGAGTGTAGAGGACATCGCCGGCAGCCTTATGTGTCAGACACATGGCACACCACTCTCAGCACCTTACACTGAACGTTGTAAATCAACTGTTGGCTTGGGCGAGTGCAAAGTGATGCAGACATGCCTGAGGTTCAGTGTCAACAGCCGCAGACTCGAGGTCCAGTCGGGGAATCGGGAGCCTGAATGGATGAGTTGTGTGTCCAATTTCTTTAAAAAAAACATTGACATTTGTTGCCAGTTTGTAGAGGTGGAACTTGCTTGCATGTGGCTTGTATGCGCTGGTGTTCGTCTGCTATGAACAACTCATGTGGGATTGATGGATGACGCAATACTGCTACCAGCCCATGACAGATTGTTGCAGGATGCAGTTGTAGCAGCTTTTTTCTAACTGCTGTGAATGTGCTGGATGTCGCCATAAGGTGGAGAGCGTTCTCAGAGCTTGCATGGAAGGAGACAGCCCACTGGAGGGAACATTAGCCCTGTGTCAGGGAATTAGGTCAGTGATGAATTTGGTTTGGCATCATGAACAAATGAATTTTTTTTTGGTGTGGAGAGCACGCAAGGGGCTACTTATCATGGTTTCATAGTTTTTCAAGTGAGACAGTGATCTGCCACCAGCTGTGGAATTGAATGTCTTTCCAAAAAAACACTGAAACACTGATACTCGTACAAGTGCGAACTCCATGAGTCACTTCATTATGTGCACTCGTGCAGTGTGGTACGATCCATTGAAAAAGGCCTGCCAGAGATTTTCCTTTCCAAAGGATTCAATGTTCAGGTTTCCTTGAGCTGGTCACAGGTTTGGTTTTGTATGAGATTTGATCAGGAAATGTAGCGAATAATTTCAGGTATGTAACTGATTATTCAAATGTCGGTACGTGACACAAGGATAAACATTTCCAAACCAAAACAGACCTTGGTAGATGACTGGTATGATGTCTAAACCACAAAGTCCCTTCATCTGTTTTGTACGGAGCTGCTGATTTTTGTTCAGAATGATCTTTCTGCATGACAGTTCAAAGGTTGGGTCGCCACTAGTTCCTGATTTGCCACTTCAACGGATGTTCTGTTGCGACTCATCCTTCCAGCCAGTTCGTCCCTTGCTGCATCTTTGACACACAACCTCGGTTCTGTCCATACTTCCATGTGACCCTTTGTGTGACTTCGCCAAGTGGTCATATGTGAACTATCTGAGCTTGGCACTGAAACGTGTCCTCTGATTGATTGTGGGTCGTGGCGGTGCTCGCATGTACTGTGACAAATGTCTTCAGCTCTGCTATTCATGATGATGGCTACGTGGTTTGCATTTAGGTGATACTCAACAGTTTATTCATTTCAGAAAGAAGAGAGTTCTTTGTTTTTCCACAACTTTGGTCCGGTGTATATTTTCCTCCAACCATTTTTTTAAGTTGAAGTTTTCCATTTCATGGACAATGCAGCCTGGGTTCATCTGTTACATACTTGTCTCACCCTGTGGTGACACATCTGGAGTTGGGAAAATCAGCACAAAAACAAACTCAGCCGCCCTGGGAAATGATTTGTGTTTGTGGGGAAAAAAGCAAAGTGACATTATTTAAGCGGCGTTTTTTTATGCAATCACTAAATCTAACTTTATGCAAAAGAGGCCCAGCCTCGGTGCAAAACATGCTCGCTCTTAAGGTCGCAGTGTCTTGAGTGAAGTTGAATCTAGCTGTAAGAACTGCAGAGGTGTTTCTAACCATCCACCTTCCTCTTGACTCCGATCACCATGGCATGAGTATTTACTTTTTTTTTTGTTTTTAATGTGCATGAACATCAACCTGCAGGTTTGCTGCTGCACGGAAAGCCTTTCATGCATGGAGGCTGGTTATTGTTGAAAACGAGTCTTGTGTTTCTTGCTAAACACACCAAAAATGTTTTGGAACAAACCTTTCGGTGTTGAAACTTAAAATCTTCCAAACCAGTTTTGGAAAATCATTAGAGGATTTTGTAACAAATTATCCACAAGGCTGCAAACGCCTCGCTAACCAGGTATCACTTTTCATGTAGAGGCTGTCACTGAAACATACAAACTTCACATACATCCTGTGAAATCCAAACACACTTAAGTCCTTAATCAGTCTCTTTTATAAACATTCCCAGGCAGCACAAAGAAAGACACACTGGGGCTCCAGCCAGGATCACACACAAACTGCCCACTGATGTGGCCACTCCTGTAGCTGTGAGCTGATTTTTTTTTCCCCTCAGTGAGCCACTCCGGTCACACTGCACTCGACAGAAAAGCGGCAAACATTCACGCTTTCTAGGTTCCTCCCACCCTTCGGTCTGAGTTAAATGGTGTGGCATGCAGTCTGGTTTGTGATCACACTTGCTTCGGGATGTCATGGTTAATGGGATGTTTCTGCCATGTGCTTTTTCACAGGGTTTCACGTAAACAGTGAAGGTGCCTTGCGCTCTACCTTTCGAGTGGCTCTGAAGTGTTTGTGACAGTCGCTAAGTTGACACCCTGTGTAATGGCGCAGAGGAATGGGAGCGCACATGTGTACCCGCACTTCTCTCATGGCCCAGAGCGGCGGCTGTGAGGGTGCTCAAAGAGGTGTTTCGTTGATCCAGAACACTGTCGTCGCACAGAAAGGGGTCCCACCTGCGCGAGGTGCGAAGGGGCGGAGTGTCGTGAGCCAATGTTCCGTGTTTAAACGTGAAGAGCTGAAAACAGAACTGTGCTAAGTGTGCTGGAGACGTCATCCTTTAATATCTGTAATATTTTTAAATGTGAGTTATTGAAGGGTTTACGACTTGGTGTCTCAAATAGGCACTGTTATTGAGTAGCATGTGCTCACCAAATACTGATGTTTTTTTTGCCAAATGCCAATATATTTAAACCTTTTGATCCATATCTGTGAACCTTTGTACCTCTAAATAAACACTGCTTTTTCATTTGCACCTAATTTTGACCAGATGCATCTGAGCTGTGATGTTTTTCCATCACATGATTTAGCCTTTCAAACAGCTGCACTTCAGAGGGCAAAGCACTTGTTTCTGTTGACTCTGTAAAACAGTAATACAAAAAAGCTGGTAAACTATCAAACTCCTCACAGCCAGACACCTGATCCTCTTTAATCTTCGTTTTTTCCACTCTGCCTTCAGTGAAGAGGTGCTGTGTGAGTCACAGGAAGCTGCAGGTCGCTGCCTCTTTCTCCCAGTCTGCCCTTTGTCATTCCCCTATTATCGCCTCTCTTTTTTTCCTACAATGTCCCTGCCCTCTGTGGATGGAGTAACCTAAAATAAAGTTTTATAGTTTCATATTTTGACTGGTGTATAGTTGGTGAGGGCTGGTCACTGCAGGGGACACAGGTTATCGGAAGATTGTGCCCAGTAACCAGTCTCTGTCATAAAAACACAAAGCTCTTTATTGACCGGTCGATCGCCGTTCCCACCCTCGCCTGTAGTCATGAACTTTGGGTCACTATCCAAAGAATGAGATCACGGACACAAGCGGCTGAAATGAGTTTTCTCCACAGGGTGGTGGGATGCACCCTTTGAGATTGGGTGAGGAGTTCTGCCACCCGGGAGGAGCTCAAAGTAGAGCCGCTGCTTCTCCACATACAGAGGAGCCAGCTGAGGTGGCTCCAGCATCTTTTTAGAAAGCCTTCTGGTCACCTCCCAAGGGAGGTGTTCCCTCCATGCCCCACTGGGAGGAGGGCCTGGGGAAGACCCATGACAAGCTGGAGGGATTATATCACCCGGCTGGCCTGGGAACGCCTCGGGGTGCCACAAAATCGACCAGTGAAGTTCAGGGACGCTTCAGGATGCTGGTTCATCAAAATGACAGCTTGAAACAAAAGTATCACAGTGGTTGAGTTCCACTCTGCTACAGTGTGCTCCTGTGGCTTCAGGAGCACATGTTGCAGTGGGCCACGCATGCACACACTTGTTCCTGTGGCATCTCTAAAGAACCTGTTATCTCCAAGTCTCAGTCATGCCCCCATGCTGTGTCACTGGATCCTCATGTGAATATGGCCCAGAAACGTGTTCACGGTTTACGGCATTACATTTGAGAGATTAAAACAGAAGGGCAGACACTGTCATTCTGCGAAAAAACAGCCACAAATGAAATTAATCGCTGTGTGTGAGGACAGAAAGGAGGGGAAAAAAAAAAAAAACATAAGCAATTTGCCATATTCTGCACGTTGGAGGCACTAATGTAATGCTGGGAATGTTGTTGATGGCGCACAGAGCCATGTAAGGCGAGGATGAACAGTGGGATAATGCACAATAACCTGGAGCATTAACCCCCCCCCCTTTCCCTTTTTTTTAATCTAGCAAATTCCATTATTCCATCTTTCAGCTCCATTTGAATCCCACCCTGCTCCCTGCCTCCTTCTCCCCCTGTGTCAGTGCTCATATAACCTGCCTGCGTCCTCCGTGTTAATCTGCCAATGCCAGGCCGCAAGCACTTTGAATAAAAACACGGCTCCAAATCCGCCACTTTGTGAACTGCTTCTAATTGCACAAAAGAGCGATCATCCCCCTTGGATGGGTTTAAAGACATTAAACAAACAGATTAAAGCACTCTTAAAGTGATAACGCAGGTTTCCCTGTAATTTAACGCTTAAAAGAACAAAAGTGGGGCAATCTGTGCTTTGAACAATGTGCCATTACACATGCCAGACACACCAGTAGTCACACAGGCCATTGACCTAATATACCAGCAGCACATGTGGATGCATGAAGCACGCACACATGCACAGTTGCACAGACTGCATCTACTGCTGGGTGTTTTTAGACCTGAGCCGGCTTTCTTGGCCCTGCAGGAACTTTGACTGGAGTCGCTCAACTCGCTTTTGGCATCAATCAGGTGGACTGAAACTCCGAGAGCAGCGTGGGGTGTTGTTATGACAGCTCTGCTAGGACTCTCTTGCTCTCTGAGGGAGTCACTCTGTAGTGCAGCGCAGTGTTAGTTCGATAGCAGTCAGTTGAAAACACACCCACTATACTGAGACGGTTTATTTACAGTTTGCTTCGGATTGGGAAACTTTGGGATGACGTTCCCGGAAACCCCACAGTTACAGTCAAGGAAACACACAGCGATTGCCACTTTTTGTCCAATGTTTGCTAGATGTACAGCATTTTTTTTACATTGGTGCTTCTGTCGTTAAAAAAACATATTTCAGATTTTGAGTCCAACATGTTCCCACGTGCAGTGCTGAATCATACAATGATGTGAACTCTTGCTTTTGGAATTTGTGAATTTTGTTATTTTGAACCATCTTTAAAAAATGAAGGCAGGAGTTTCCCCTCTCTCATCTGTTCTCTGTGTTTTCGGAGCTTTCCTGTGTTTGGATGAATGTATGTGGTTACAGGGACATGGACATGCCCTGATATCCTGAAATTTACTGTGACTTATGGATGACCACCGAGTGGTTTTTCTCCCATTTTGGGAAATTTTACAAATCGTGAACTGAGGTTGGAAGATGAAAGGCTGCTGCAGCCAGAGCAAAATTACCATCGGATCTAAAACCTGCTCAAACGTTATCCGACGTTCAGTGCGGCGACTGAGGGAAAAGTTAATGATTCGAAACTTTCACCAAGGCCTTTCCCGTTCCCCTTTTTTATATTAATGGACTCAAAACTGAGAACATTTTTCAAGGGATTTGAAGGTCAGTTGTGACCGGTAGGGAGGAGGGAGTTTCTCCAGCTCACAGACAGACTGTGAAGGAGACATCATGGGCTGCCGCCCACTTGGCATCAGCCCGTATCCTCAGCCTCTCCTTGTTGGCTCGCGCCTTCTTGGTTGAGTCAGCTTATTTGCGTTGCGATGCCATTGGGCCTTTGTGGTTTGGCAGTAACTTCAAGCGCAACACAGCTTTGTTTATGTTCCTTGTCCTCCAATCCTGGACTCTCCATAAAATCCACACTTAGGAAATTTCTTTTACTGATGATTATTACAATTACAAGAAGGATTTGTATTTTTTTCCTTTTGCTCCAGCAAAATCTTGGATTTTTTGTTCTAGGGAGAAAAAAGATTATAAAAGAAACTGTTATTGTAAACCAAAGAGAAAACTGCACCTAAAAAATGCAGCATCAGTTTAGTTGAGCCCAGGTTACATTGAGTGAGGGCAGGGGAGACCCTGGACACGCACGCACGCACGCACGCACGCACGCACGCACGCACGCACGCACGCACGCACGCACGCACGCACGCACGC
>JASSRZ010034037.1:0-19610 GCA_032164315.1 Malacoctenus gilli | reverse complement strand
GTGTGTGTGTGTGTGTGTGTGTGTGTGTGTGTGTGTGTGTGTGTGCGTGCGTGTGTGTGTGTGTGTGTGTGTGTGTGCATGATCGCTTCACTCTGACTGCTGGTTTAGTGTCTGTGGAAAAAGTGGGGCAGGAGACACACACACACACGCACACACGGCGAGAGTAACTGGGACAGAACGTACTTCATGTCACTCCTGTGTTTCGTCTCGGTGCAGCTATGCAGGTCGTGTGGTTGGCAGCACTTTAAAAGCCCAGAGGGAGAACCCGGAGATGACCGTCCGCAATACCGATCCTGTCCTGAAGGGGGCGAAACAGAAGCTGGAGGAGCTGACGCAGGTAGTTGCAACAGACACCACTCTCAAGTTCTCATCTGACTACCAACTCGCTTGGTGCAACTTTTAGGGTCTTTTCTGTCCACGTGTGCGTTGCTGGGCTTGTACGTTTGTGTGTGTCTGTGTGTGTATGCGCGATGTGTCTTTGGATCCGTGCACTTATGCTCACCTGGCGCTGCGTCATCTCCTCTCGCCTCTTGTGTTGAAGCACCATTCAGTCCAATAAAGCAGAATGTCAGCAGACTCCAATGTAGATAATAACATGCCGCGACAAGCTAATTGATTCAGCAGCTAAGCTGGATTTACGCAGCACTTCCAAACCTGTGTGTGGCTGGGTAATGCGCTGATTAGCTTCGCATGGATGATTCACAAAATTATACGGACGTGAGCCCACGTACTGATAAATGGATGTTCCTCGTAATGATGATTCATTATTTACACTGAGGACCATGTGGTTCTCAGCTCCGTGGAGAAAGTCTGACAAGCTGATTGACCGAACGCAGGTGGCGAGAAATTACCACTTCGCGATTCTGCTGCTTGGAAAACACAAACAAAGGCTGTAAAGTAAGCACATTTTTTTCTGGTTTTCCTCCTGTGCGTTGACAAAAAGCAGGACTTTGCTTTTAGTCCTGGCTCCATTTTTCACGCTACGCGCTGGATACGTCCCTCTTGGAGCTTGATCCTGACTCACCTGTTTCGCCTCCTGACTGCCGGTTTGTCAGCCGCTCCTCCTTGATGCGCATCTGCTGTTCCAACTCACCCCGGAGGAGATTTATCGGAGTGATATAAAGTTACGGGGGGAGGCCGTCTTAAGTGCGTTGTCGTGTTCGCGAACCCCCCCGCAGACGACGTGACCCTCCTCGACACCACGCGTCGTCCTGCTGAAAGGCGTTTGTGGTCGTAAAGGGATCGAGGCGGGCCGCCGTAAAAGCGCGGGCAGGCCGCGGCGTGTCAACGAGGAGGCGTCACAGAGCGCCGAGGAGAGCTCTTCCATTTCTGCCATTACACCTCCACCTGCAGCTCAGAGCACTGATCCGAGTACAGTGAAGTCAACGCAACAGTTTACTCACCTCAGTCGGAGCAGACCGGTTGGCCAGTTGGCTCGGCGGCGTCGCTCACTGATGAGGGTTTTTTTCGGATTGTTTCTGGACAATTGAGTTCTTTGGCGCGCAGGAAGAACATATGTTTGGCTTCAGTTGGTGATTTGTTGGATCAGTTTGTTGTTGGTTTTGGTCCCTTCCTGAGTTTTTTTTCCCCCTGTTGGTTCGAAGTCAGATCTTTTCTTTGCAGTAATGTTACTTGTAGCATAAAACTGAGGAAGAAAGAGACGGACTGACTGACTTTTTGTATTTTAACCTGGATGAAATTATGGAGCTCGCTCCTGAGGATGTGGGAGCTGATCTTACGCGAGCTTTCTGATGGATATTTAGAGCGGAAACTTCCCTGTTTACGACCGGTACGAGTTTACAAAATCCCTAAGGAAATGCACGCTGCAGTGAACAATCTGAATTACACTTCATTTCCACAACCGTCAGTTTAACACCAACAAGCGTGCATATTTTTGTCCTCATGGTTGCAGAAAAGTTCAGGTTTCGAAGAGCATCCATGTTAATCCCAACCCAATGTTGAGGTTGGTACTGTGTTGCTCTTAAGGCCGGTCATAAGACAACCAATAAAGATCAAATTAAAGGTAATTTGACCTCACTGGAAATGAGCGGATCTCAAATGACTAAACTTAAATCAAGCTCAATTGAAATGAAGCACCGCCGTCCAAAAAATGGTTTCTTTCCAATAACACGTGACAATTTTTACCCCCCTTTTACTCCGCAATCATTTTTGCGACCACTGGATACATTTATGAGAAATTGAGATTTAAAAAAGGAAACAAAACTTTGTGACAACCACAGGGTCTCAAATTCACTCACTTCACACACTGACCACATGTGGCCCTCCGTAAAATCGCCTCGACGCTCATTGAACCTGGCTGTGAGCTTCGTTTTTTTTCTCAAAACGGGTATAAAATTGTTGCCACAACCAAGAAAGGTTCTTGAAGCGCAAAAACAAAAAAAGATCGTCAGTCAGAAAACAGCAGCTAAATTCTGGCCCTCACATGCCGGGACATGCTAAGGTTCATTTTGCTGCTGAAGCTCTTTCGTGCCGCGTCCAAATTTGGTGGTGAGTCCATTAATCATGCTGCATTTACATGGCGAGGGATCGCCGAGTCAGCATCCCGTCCACGCCACACATGCAAACACGCTGCGCGTGCACCGTCTAATCATTTATGGATGAAATGTGCTCTCCCGGTCCCCCCCTATTAATTCAATGTAACGCGAGCGCGTGCCGCTGGTCTGTGATTTACAGAGCGTTCACACCCATGCACATTTCTAATGGGGGTCCGACAGGGTGGGTGAAGCAGGATCTGTGTTTTTGAGCGTCTGTAAGACGCTCTCTGCGTTGATCTGAGAGCTGATAGAAAGGAAAAAAGTCTGATTGAAGACAAAGCTAAAAAAAAAAAGGATTCCAAAGAGTCTGTCGACTTTTTATTAAAAATCTTGTCGATGAACTCCAAGAAAAAGTGCTAATTTACCGTTTGAGTTCACGTCGTCGAGCTTTGCCGCGTTTAGAGTCACCTTTGAAGAATCCACGCCGAGGTCCGTGTTTCTTATCATGCGAGCTAGCGCGGTGATTTCTCTGCGGGGGAAACGATTCATCTGAGACACACACACATGCACGCACACACACACATTAATGCACACCATGTATTAATTATTATTCATGCCTGTCAAGTGTGCCATTTACACCCTCCCACTACAAAGATGAGAGCAGGAAGAAAAATATGAAGCGGGACAAAGACGCTTCCCTGGAATTTTAATTACGGCATTATGCATGTGCCGAAAGTCCTTCTCTCTTCGCGTCTCTCCTTCGGTCGCGTCTCATCTTTCTCTGTCCCGATTTGTTTTTACGTGTTCATTAGACCCTTTTGCGGCGCCGGTCGGCGTCACACGCAAACGCCGCGGCCTGATGGGACTCAATTTGTGTAGCCTCTCGTTTAGCCTCGCAATTAAAACGTGTACGTTTACCCAATCAGCACCCATGTAATCAACCCTGTGGGGGCTTGTGGTGAATAAGAAGGGCTGCGACCCCCCCCCCCCCCCCTCCCCGAAGTGACAGCAAAACGACAGCTTGGCCAAAGACGGCTTCATTAAATGAACGTTTCCACTTTGCTGTTCTTGATGAACGCCGGCTCCCCCTACAGGATCACATCCGTCAGCGCGGCGCCTCCGTCCAACGACGGCGTCCAATCAGCCTGATTTAACTGTGGTGATCAAAGTTGTTGTCCGACGCGCTGTTAGCGCTCAGCACTGAACACTTTCATGATACTCGCCGAAAGGAGCCGCCAATGAGCTCCAGTCTTAATCCGGACTGGAAACGAGCGTTTTCTGTTTCGCCCTCGTGGAGTGAAAATACCGCCGCCACCTGTAGAGCTCATTAAAAGGCACAATATCGAGACGCTGCAGGCGTAATGCGCTTTTATAGGTCAGGCCGGAAAACTGGGAGGACCCCAAGAAATCCTGTTTGGCTCGATTTAATAATTCATTTCATGTTTCAAAGTTGAAGGGATGATTAAAGCTTCAGATTATGAGGTTTGAAAGCCAGGTTTGTTCGTATAAGCTGATAATTTGTATCTATTTCATCAGAATGATTATTTGCGTTCAGTTCGTTCGCCCTTTCTGCGAACATTGGATCAGAAGTCGTCGATGTGTGGAGACTCTCTGAAATCATCGTGCGGCCAGATTCGACCCTGTTTGTCTGGATTTGCCTTGTTTGAGACCCCTGAAATAATGAGATCAGTATTGATTGTACTTTTTATGAGGACTAATTTTCAAGAAATGGCACGTTCACAGCGTCTCCTGCAGTTTTTTGTCACGTCAGTCTTTCTGTTCAGGTTCCTCCTCCACCATTGATTTAGTCATTAACAATCTCTCCAGGAGTTGTCGCACTTCTCCCCTCTTTTTTTTACTGCTGGCCTTTGGGGAACACGAGAAGTTTCGACGCCGCATGACCCGGATTTCCAGAGCGAGTGCGAGAATTTCCACACGAGCAGGAAAGCAGTCCTGGCGGAAGCGGAGCGGCGATGTATTTTCGTCCTCCCTCGGCTCTCATTTGCAGTCTGATGACATGACGGTGAATCACTGCGCACCGTCTAGTCTGTCTGCGGGTCCCCTCGGACTTGCTGTCACATAATAACCTTGGCTCCCCCCTTGTTTCACACGCCTGCCACACACCTACAGCACGGCGCAGCCCAGATGTCTCCACGTCACCGAAAAGTCAACCCGAAAACCGAAAAAAAATCTCAGATGGCTCCCCAAACTGAGAGTCGTTAACGTCAGATGTACATTCGTGTGACGACTGTTTATATTTTCAACATTTCGTATCTGGTAATTATATGGCGGTGCAATCTTGAGAAACTTGTGTTCCTCTTTCAAGTTGGTGCTGCATGTTTAAGCAATGTGCATTTGTGGGATGAGCAAAAGATCAAGTTGAGTTTGTGATCAATCTGATCAATTTATTTGGCCAGTTTAATCTTCAAATCAAACACAACTTGAAACAAAATTGTCAGACGTAAACACACCGTTTTTTTAGGTGAGTATGTAAACGCAGTACTTTGCGCGAACGTGTCACTCTCTAAAAACTCCTTTATTTCTCAATGATCGGTCAGAAACGTACAAACAAGGCCGTGCGAGTAATCGCGTCGCTGTGCGTTTTCAAGGTCACATTGAGGAAAATACACACCAATTTGCTCCCCCATTGGAAGCGCAGCACATTGTCAGTCACTGCACAGAGTCGCAGCTTAAACCATATGTTTATGTGTTAAAGGGATTACAGTCACAAGGCAGAGGTAAGCCGCCTTTAAATGCTGGACTGCCAAATAGATTTTGACGAGCAGCTGAGGCAGAGAGGAGCCGCCACGGCTCGTAACGTTGTAAGCAACAAACTCCTACACCGCACCAATGCCAAGCTTTACAGAATAAGACGCGGCGTCAAAGCGGCGAAGCGGCTCACTCTCCTCTCGGCCTTTTGCCGGCTTTAATTTGCCAGAGAGACTTCCGCCCGCCCGAAGAACAACGGGGAAAAAAATGATCACGATAAGATGCTGCAATCACAGTTGCATCACGCCCGCCGTATATACACACAAACGTTATCTGGGTGAAAAATAAAACGTCACCACAGAGGATCTTTTCCCCTCATAAAGCCGGCGGTGGCTCGGCTTATCTTCGGGCCTCACTGGGAATTCATATATATTCCCTACACTGACGCTCCAAGACGCACATTTGTCACCCTGTGGAGCAATTACACGTCGCAGTGTATGACTAAAATCCAAATACTCCAAATTTTGGGGGTGTTTTTGAGCAGAACTTTGAATTGTTCCTGATGAGAACAAACCTGCAGTTCGAGGTTAAAACCTCGGAACGTGGTTTTAATGCAGGACGCTCCGGTTGTTTCCCAACTGCTTCCGGAGGCACGTTGCCGTTATCCGGCATCACAATTATGTAACATGCCACAGCATCCACAGTGTGACTTAACAGCGCGCTGCACAATATGGATTTCACGCCGAGACCTCGTGACCCCAATTACCCCTCAGCCTGCACTCTGACCTGTGTCCGCCGGGCTGTTTGTTTTTTTTTTTATTATTGTTTTCATCCCGCGCGCTTGTGTATCTTTTCTTTTGACGCTGCTCTCGAGACGCAGTACTGTCGAGACACGAGCCTTTTAATAGGAGAGACTCGCGCTTTCATCCCGGGAGAGGAGAGCGCCACTGTGATTCCCGTAACCGGACTGTGAAAGGCGGACTAACGAGGAGCGGCGAAGACCAGCTGCGTGCGGTTTCGGACCAGTTTGGCTGGAAAAAAACGAACGTATGGGGCCGCTTTTGTCGCTCGTTACTCAAGCAAGGCTTCAGTTTCTTTCACGGTTCACTCCAACACTCAAAACTATTTACAAATCTCACACCAATAGATTCATCGTGTGAGAAACACTGTATCGTCCTGCGTATCAAGTCCATACTGCAAGCTTGCTCTGCTACACTGCAGGTCATTTCAAACAACTCGTAAACAATCGCAGTGTTCAACACAAACAACATCAAATGTAGTATTTGAGTTTCAACCACTTCAAACAGGCGCAGCTTCTTCGTGTACGGCGTGTAAAACTACTGCGACTCGTCTCATTAGAGCATCGAGGGTCGGAGCAGATGTGGCGCATCACGTGCCGCTCGTCCCGTCTTACCTTCACGCCGGCCCGCGTTCCTCGCTGCTCACTCACGGTGAAGCAGAACGTGGAACGTGAACGGGAAGAGGGGAGAAAACGAGTCAAGAGTAAACGGGTGTCGGCGCCTCCAGCAGCTCTGCCAGGCTTCCACGCTGGCGCAGATGTTTGGAGCGAAGCATCAACGCCGGCATGCAAACAAGCTCACGGTGCCGTGCGGATGCTTTAAATATAATCGACCAGGTTTGCCGTCTCAGCCGTGCTGTTCTGCATACTAACGCGCGGTAATTAGTGCTCGACACGCACGTGCTGTTTGTTGTGCAACTGTTTTGCTCTTAGTTTTGTCTGTCAGCTGTCTTCATGTTTGTACTTTATCGCAGTTGAATATTTGATGCCTTTCAGTTGATTGTCTTTTCAATCCGCTAACATCCAGATAATAGAGCAGCTTCAGTGTCATTTATTTCAGACATGTAGAGTGTAAACAAAAAGAAGCAGTCGTACAAACATAAATAGACATTATAAAGACAAATGACGCGAGAAGAATCTGATCAAAAGTATCGCGTGTCAGCAGAGCGCAATGTTGAACTCAGTGACTTCCTCCCGCTTTTTAATCGACTTCTTCAACTATTTACTGTTATTATTATGTATTAATTAGCTTTCATGTTGGTTTTTAAGCAGTTTAATACACAAGAGTTTACATAATCTGACGACATCTCATCTTTCTCCAGCTCAATTTGTGCACCAGTTGTAAGAAGTTATGGCAAGACTGTCCTCCTGATCATAGAAGACAACCAAAGGCAATCAAAGAGTTATTTTCTAAAGTTACGACTTTTTAGTTACTTAAAGTAACTGAGTAAGAATATCTGCTACTTTTTGAGAAAGTAACTGGACAATGTTGACAACGTTTTGTCATCTTCTCCAGTCTCACTTCTGAGATGCTGTTCGTCGAGCATCGCCTCAGATCCGGGCTCCTCACAGACCAACGACTCTTCATCGACACGGGCCTGATTTTTGCGCCTCCTGCAAGCGTTCAGCTTACAGACATTCGCTGGTGTGTTTTATTGCAGGAGCTGTTAGCGGAGCTCGGCTGGGCCAGCAAAGCCGGGAGGAAGGGCGAGGAGGTGGAGGAGGAGGAGGAGGAGGGAGGCAGCGCGCAGACGGACGGAAGCGGCGAGGACGACTGCGACGATGAGGACGGCTGCGAAGCATCTGGTGAGGAAAGCGGTGAGTCACATGCGCACGCAAACAAGATGAGCGCAAGAAAAAGAGAGGAACAAACATGAGCAAACACACTCCCACGCGCGGACGAGGACGAGCTGATGGATACGCGCAAGCCGGGTCTTTTATTCTTGCCTCAATAAATACGAGGTCTCTTCCGATTCTTGGTGAACCACACACGTACCGCATGAAGACACACACACGCTCACATAATGAATAAAAGACAGGACGCAGATATTCTCTGGCATGGCGGCGATTCTGAAACGCTGCAGCCTCCACGTATCTTGTGCCAGCAGGGAAATGCCCACAGGGAGGGATAGTACTGCGAGATGGATTCAGCTGCTCTCCTCCTCCTCCCTTTTTCTCCCTCCCTCCCTCCCTCCTCCTCTTTCACGCCCCCGCCCCCCATCTCCCTTTCTGCTGGCCTCGGCAGTTTGTTCCTTGCTCGGCCGGGGATGAAGGATGCGCTCACAACCAGGTCACTCCAAAACCAGAGAAAGGAAGAGCAAAAAAAAAAAGAGGGAAAAATAAACTGTAATTATTCATTTATCTGTTGACTTATTCATCGTGCTTACAACTTATACATTAAACATGGGTGTCACCGGGTGTCCCTGAGAGCCTGCGGGCAAACCCACAGAGCGAGCGTCGTCGAAAAAAATCCGCTGTGATTTTAATTGCTGATGAGGCCATGTTGCTCCGCGTCGGCGTGTTTCTCCACTAAACTCTGACGCTTTCTGTCCCCGACCCGAAAAAGCGAAGAGCGAAGACGAGTTTCACTTTTACAACTGGCTTCAAATTTGGTGCCGTTTTACGAGAAGAATCTTCTCTTTCTGTGGGAAACGCGGCTGTTTTGATCCTTTTCATCCTCTGACTTATTTCACCAGGAGTCCACCTCCACAAAGCAGTTGGACTTTTAAAACAAAGAAAATAGACTGTTTTGCTGCTCAGTCCTGTCAGAGCTTTAAGGAGCTGCTGGTATTTTATTGATATTTTTCGACCTAAACTTCCAAACAGCAGGTTTGAAAACTCCTTCACGAGCCTCCGCGTGGCTTATTTTTCGTCTTTGGGTTTGAAAATTCAAGCTAAGGAAACCTCAACTTGAATGAGTCCAGTTTGATCGACAGTAATTGGAATTGGACTAAATGATAATTTAGACCTGTAAGAATCGCGCTAACCAAGCTTTTTGCCAGGAATCGTGAAAAACGAGGGTCCGTTTGCGCGTTGCAATGTTTTTTTGCCGTAAAAAAAACGTTGCAGCATCCAGAATTAGATAAAAAAGAAAAAAAATATCTGCAGAGAAAATCATCAGTCCTCAGTTTAATTACGTCCAATTTAAATGATGTTCGCCGACACGAAGTTACCAGATTCACCGCCATGCTGGTCTCCTCACACGCCGTTTTTTTCCCATTGCATAACTTTCGGTGGAAACGTGTTGACCAACTGGTGCACACGTGAGAGGGCCGCGGCCACCTTGGCGGCGAGGGGAACTTTCCATGACGGCCAAGTGGTTTGTGACCGAAGCCTGCGGGGTCATATTGGTGCTGAGCTCGGGGCGGCAGTTTCCATGCCGGATCAATAGAGTCATAAGAGCGGCGTTTGTTAGTGTTTCCTGTCATTTCACCCGCATGGAAATCCTGCAGCGGGACAAAGTTTTACTGTTGGAGGTCGCTGCGTGGTATCGACCGGCATAATTCAGTAAAGCAGGGCCCGTTTCTCTGTTTTACCACCTTGTTACCCGAGGTCGGGTCACCCCCGAGGACCCGTCGTCTCGGCGACGTCGCCGCCGTCCTTTAAGACCGGGTGAAACGGGCGCTAAAGTTCGCTGACGCGTTTACTGCCTCTGCTGTTACCGGAGTCGGTGACTGTGGAGCCGACAGCACAAACGTGGACGCTGGCAGTCGCTAATGTAGGTCAGTCGTTTACAGTTCCCGGGGTTTAGATGGGGGCGGGGCCACGGGAAGTTTTCTCCCAGAAGGCAAATAATGAATTGTCGCCTCACTCTCCCGTCAGTTTGGACCATAATTACCCAAAACGCCGCAGCTTTTCATTTTAAGTGAACGTATTTCAGCATCTTAAAAACGTGGCTGCCTGCGAGCGACACATAAATATGACTGAAGGGCTTCTGTGCCGCGTACAACATCACGATGGAAATACAATATAGCTGCTCAGAAAATAGCTGTTAACCGCCGCGGGTCAACGATGGATATTTGATCTCGTTTGTTTGATGTGGTGAGAAAATCAAACCTGCAATATAAAAGCTTTAAACGCTCGAAAAAGAAGTCAGAAAGGGATTTTTATTGCGTCGGTCACAAAGGAGGAAAATTCGCTTTTTAAATCCGTTAATTCAGAATCTTAAATTGATATCGAACGACGCAGTCAAGACCAAAACACTGATGATTGTTCTCATTCGTGGAGGATTGTTTGGACGTAGCAGCAGTGAATAAAACCTTATTCACAAGCTCGCCATTCAGCATGTTCCTGTCTGAGTTTTAACGTCAGGTGTGTGTCGGCGTGTTTGTCCCGCGCTCTCCGCTAACCTTGATGTGTCACATTCGAGGAAAGTCACACCTCCCGCTGGGCCTGAAACTGGCACGCTGGCTATTTTCAGAGCAAATTGCGGGTTATGATTTAGCGAGCTGGTTGGCAGCCTGAAAGAAAAGATCACAACGAGGGCCGACTGAAGGGGGATTTTCTCTATTTGTACCCGTCTGTCAGCGTCCCTCATGCATACAAACAAGCCGGGAACGCGCTGAAGCTGAAAGAACGACACAGGATCAAGTCGACGAGGCGAATCACTCAGCTGGGCTTCGCTGACCTTATTTCCGTGGCTCTGTTTGAGCCCTTTTATGCTGATTTATATTAAATCAGAAATGATTTCCTAATTTCTGGACACAATATCACTACTTCCTTTCTGGATCGAGGTGAAATGAAACTTATTATTTCTCAGATTGGACGACGAACAGGAGCAAAACCTCTGCCAGCGCGAGACCTGGGGTGTGTGGATGCACGTTCATCTTCACGACACGTTATCTGCATGTGCTTTACATACAATAACTGATTGTGTTTTAACTTACGCGGATAATTCTTCGTGTGTCTTTAGCTCTTTGTGTGCAAACCAGCATAATGTACACAGATCAGCTCGTTGTTTTTGTTCTTACGGCTCCTGTCGAGACAGCGGCTTTGCAGAGGGCCAACGTTGGCGCTACAAATAAGCTCGGCGAGCTGGACGAAATGTGGTCATAACGTTGTTGCTAATTGTCCTTGAGTAACGAGCAAGTAACTGCCGAAAGTAACGCGTGTTCTTATGTGAACGCACATTTTTCAGTATGATATCACTCTTTTTAGTTTGAGGTATTTTATGATGATCACAAAGAAGCAGCGTTGCTCTTTGTGATGAAGCGTCCTCACGTCGTGGCTTTATTAAACACTGAGGCGGCGGCACATGCGAAGAGTGGGGTGCGGGCGGACGGGGGTGGGGGGGTGGGGGGCGGGGGCGTCGTCGGCCGGGAGCAGAAATCCAACTCCGAAATGCAACGCCTGTGTTTTATTTATGTGGGCCATTTAACAGCGAGAAGTTATTTTAGTCACGCTGAGACAGTGCGCAGTCTGTTGTTATTTGATTCAGGTCCATTTTCCACATGAAGGCGCACTGATCTCAGCCCAGAGAAGAGGAATCACTTGGCAAACATTCTTCACACATCAAAAAAAAAGCAAGTGAAAAAAGGGGTTTCTGAGCTTTAACGCAACCAGCTATTTATCTATTTTGTATTTATTTAGTTATTTATTGGCGTAAAGAAGACAGTGGAAGTCCAGCCAGACGACCTGGGACCGTTTGTTGTATTTTTTCTGCTGCAGTCTGTTTCATATTCTAACAACATCGACTAAAATATTTAGGACACAAAGATTAGATCGACTCAAAAGTACTTTAAACCAATGCAGCGATACAAACAAGACATGGAGAGGAGACTGCATGACTTTCAAACCGGCAATGAATGACAAACATTGACAAAAGAATAAATTTATCACTAAAAAATGTGTTAAAACAGAGTGATGACTCGACTCCACCAACTGGCTCGACCAGAACTCAACCAAACTCAGGAGATTTTGTCCTCTAACCAACAACAATGTGCATGCAAACAACCAAATTATTCAGTTAGGGATTGTACCTTCTGGGGGAAAAAATGCACTCCAGCCATTTATGTAGAAAAGTACCTTCTTAGAAGGGGGCATTCCCAGGAAAAAACAATGGAACTGGTGGTTTTTTAGGGTAAATGTCAAAGGGTAACGCCATGGCAATACAGTGTATTTTTTTATTATTGCTATTTTTCTGTAGTGACCTAATTTAAAGTGATGGTTGGATTAGGAGCTGGAACTGAGAAGAAGGATGAGGCTGTGGACAGGAAGGCCATCGCTATATCACTGAGTAAACACAGAGAGATAGACACACACATGCACACACACGCAAGTGTGTTTGAGTCATTGGGGGAAGCCCAATGGAGTGTCTGGATTAAATGTGCAGAGTGAGAACATGCAACCCCCCCACTCAAAACGACCACGAACGTTCACCAAGCCGTGATCTTTTCGCTGCGAGTCAACAACGCCAACCTCCGCCCCACGGCGCCTCCTCGCCTTTCGTATCATCGCTTGGCCGTTCACACTCTCGCGCCCCCCGTTCGCCATTTCACATCTTCCCTCCCTTTTTTTTTCTGGACTTCACAAAGATTAAAGCGGATCGATTTCGCTCCCGTCAAATGAGCGCAACCCGTCTCGCGCTGCCCCTTCCGCCGATCTCTCCGTCTCCCCAGACGTATCCGAGTCCTATAACGTCAATAATGTAAATGTAATCACAGCTTCGCCTCTCTCCTCTCTCCTTCTTTCATAATGTGCTGGTGGATTTGGAGGTGGGAGATGCGCTAACCTCCAGATATTCATGAGTCACTTCTCAACTACCGACGCGAGCCTGAAAAGCGCCAAAACCCTCCGACGCCTCTCTGCTTCCTGCAGGACACCGCGGGCTGCTTTCTCCTCCGCTACGTAGATTTCGTAATGTATTCGGGAACTCTTTGTATCTCTGAGCGCGCGGAGGGCGGGTTTTTTTTTGTGTGTGTGCGTGCGCGCGCGATTGCATGTGAGACAACGCGCAAGTGTACTACGGGCGAGGGGCAATCGTTTCCTGTAACCATGGTTACCAGGTGGTCTGCCCTCCCATGGGTCCCTATTGGATGACAGTGAAGAAAGATGAAGGGAGGAAGAGACGGCGGGCTTGAGGAGGAGGAGGAGGAGGAAGAGGAGGAGGAGGAAGAGGTGTGGGAGATTTGGAGCAACAACATGCTCTTTCGAGCTTTGTGCTCCCAGTATCGTGTCATCGCTTCTCCTCTCTACACTTAAAATTATCTCCAGTTTTATTTCCAGTTAAAGCGCCGTCACCATTTCGGTTTTTACCATAAACCCGCAATAAATAACGGACATACAACAGGATATTGCGCACCGCGGAACCATTTTCTCTTTATTGTCCTGCGCTCGTGTATCTTTCCTCCATCATCCCTGCCCGGCTCTGCTGGCCTGCCCCCCCCCACCACCCCCACCCCACCTCCTTCTTCCCTGGGGCCGGATTCGCGAAGCCTTTAGAAGCTATTTCATCTTAAAGGGAAAGGCCAGTGTCCCCCCCCCCCACCACCACCACCCCCCGCTCAGAAATGCTGCCCCCTCCGCCCGAGGACAGTTTGATCTGCATTCGTAAGCGTCGGCCGCTGTCTGAGGGGAGCCAGAGAGAACAATAAAAAGTCTAGCGAGGCTTCTAATCTGCTCTGGTGACCATAAAAGTTCCCACCGAGGGCCGTCGAGTGGAATTGATCAATGCTATAAAGTGAAAGTGCTTTTCTTCGGACCTGCATGCGCCGGAGAACATCGGGGCTTCAAACGAGGACTGAATGGATGCGCAGAGCGTCGGATTCAGCATCTTCGCTGCAACGATCCAGATCGGAGCATTTTTCCGCTGCTGTTTTGAATCCGTCGTCAACACGGACTGCTGGGAACAACAGCAGAGCAGCTGTGCGGCTATTAAGGTTTATGTGCAGACATATTGGAGGAACATATTGAAGTCGGTGCTCAGAGGGTTTTTTTTCCCAACACGAATGGGAACAATAGCTAATTTCCTTTGTAACAGAGCAGCGAATGATGCCAAATGTACCAAATAGGCGACACGTTTTGTTGTTTGGTCATAAGATTTGGACTCGAATCTGCCAGACGAGCTTCTCCGGGGGTCTGCCGCCTCAAATCTGGCAACGCCTGAAAAGCTTTCGGTCCTTTACATGCAAATGTGTTCAGACAAGAATCGAGAGCAAACTCTCCTCATGCAGAACTGTATTCCTTTAAGGCCTCCAAGCCGAACAGAGCACAGCGAATTGAGCCCACCGGTGAGTGAATTGACCACCGGTGTGACGGGGAGTCCCTCTGAGTCGTCCCCCCCCCGTGATGGATTAGTGACCTGTCCACAGTACAAACGAAGTGTCGGAAGGAGCGGTTGCGGTAGCGCCGCTCGTTGGGGATTTACTGTGAAAGTACGCACAAGTACTCCACTCCGCCTGCCTGTGCGGCCCCTCAGACAGAAGCACATCCACTTTTTTTTGCATGCAGCGCGAGAGGCAAGACTTGGGCTTCAGACTTCATCGATCCCTTCGGTCGGTTTTTCATTTTTTTCAAGGGAAATTGAAATTCCTGCTGCATTACGGCTTGAAATGACAGAACTAGTAAGAAGACAAAGAAGGAACTTCAGTTGGAAGACATATGTGATAGAAAGCTGTAAAAGAGCGGTTGTACTGTGTTGTGGACATGTTTTGTACTTGTCCTTCTGGGGAAAAAGGGACAGATTGCGTTCTAAATAACAATGTGGAAGGAGAGACGTCTGTCGCCGTCCCGCCGCCTCCTGGACGTCTCCAGGTTGATGGTGGAGGCTGAGTGGCGACACAAAGCCAATTGGTGCTTCTAAATTGTCCTTGGGTGTGATTGTGTGTCTCTCCGTTTGTCCTGTGATGGACTGCCAACCTGTCCAGAGTCTAATCTGCCTTCGCTCAACGTGGGTCAAGATGGGCTCCTACACCCTCGCCGACCCTCAGACGAAAAAACAAGTCCAGATTTCTGCGCCGCATCTATTTTTCCCCCTGAACTATTTTCGACTTTGATTTTTGGCTACGTTTATATCGCTTCAACAGCTCGAGGTGTATTGACTTTCCCTGGTACATATAGTACACACAGAGACCGACCATAGTGGGGAAAAAAAAATAATGTGCACGGAAAAAGAAAGGATGATGTGTTAACAGTGGGTGCAGAGGAGAGCGAGAATCGGCCATAAATGAGCTGCTCTCACGCTGTGTGTGTGTGTGTGTGTGTGTGTGTGTGTGTGTGTGTGTGTGTGTGTGTGTGTGTGTTCAGGGTGTGAGGATGGTTAATAAGCAGCAGAGTTAAATGATGGATCCTCAGGGTGGGAGATGTGGCTCATTAAAGAATTATACATTCACTTTGCTCCCACCCCCTCCCTCCCTCCCTCCCTCTCTCTCTCTCTCTCTCTCTCTTTCTCTCTCTCTTTCTCTCTCTCTCTCTCTCTCTCTCTCTCTCTCTCTCTCTCTCTCTCTCTCTCTCTCTCTCTCTCTCTCTCTCTCCCTCTCTCCCTCATACTCTCTCTCGTATTCAAACCGAATGATGGTTCTCTGTTTTGTTCGACATTCCCACAGAGATAAAAGAAGTGAACTTTACATGAGACGCTGCACATCTCCTGAATAATCATGCGCACATTTGGCTCCCTGCATTCGGCCCATCAACACACCTACAACCTTTCAGCGTCTCCTGCCTGCATCTGACAGATTCAGCTTTTCCTCCCCCCATTAGCAGCTCCTGCCCCCCCCCTCACCCAGCCCACCGCCTGTCTCCACACCTGGCCGAGAGTGCGCGCGCGTTCAAATCTGCTCCGACATCATCTGTTTGTTCGTCCCCCGCTCCGCAGGGAGGTTGTTATTCCCACACCTGACCTTTGGAGAGGAGCCCGCTGGCCTCGCTTTGCCTCCCACACCGCCCCGGCGCATCGCCTTCAAAGAGCCGCCCTGCTCGGCTCGTCCTCTCGCCCGCCTCCAGTCGCCGCCGCGTCGATGCGCCGGCCCCCTCGGCTCATTTTTCCTCCTCCTCCATTGTTTCCTCGGAAGCTTTTACGATTCCTCTGGAAGCCGCGATTAACCTTGCGGGGTGCGACCTTGACAAGGCGCTCGGCTCGTGCTACCTGCTATTATGATTTATTTGAAAACAAGCGCCCGCCGTTAACCTGCGTATTGCCTTTTACGACTTGTTGTTATCGCTCGGTTCATTTAGGACCACTTGAGTCGATGACGGAGATGCCAGTGAGTGAAAAACGACCTTGCTGTTATCCAAAATCTTTCTATAAATGCAGACGATTACGGATGAAGACCGCCTTCGCAGCGAGTCATTTGTAACGTCGACATCACAATTATCCCGCCATTATTTCCCCTCCGGCACTTTAATATAAAACACGTCATCGTTTATCTCAAGGTTTCGCTCAAGACGTTTTCTCCGAGTTAAACTATATTTTAAATTTAGACACGTAAGAGAAATTTATGAGCCCGAGTTGTCGTTTTTCACACACAGTGATTCGTCTTTCATTCCTGAATCCTGTCACATGACAACACGCGAATGAATCAGTGAAAAAGAACACAGAAGTATTGATTCGTTGCTGCAGCGACGCCAGTCAGCCGTTTCAATTCTGTTTGTTGGACGTGGTTGAAATCAGGGCATTCCTGCACCAGACTTCCTTCAGAACAAGTGACGAATACACATCAGCGCTTATTTGATGACTGGAAAGAAAGAAAGTCCAGTTAATTGCTGTCAATTTTTCACTGTGTCTTGAGATGGTCTGGATGTCGTGACCACGCTCTGCCCAAGGCCGTAATTTTCGGGGTGGACGGTAGGGACACGTCCCTACCAATATTCAAGACCAAAATTAAAAAATGTAAAAAACCGCGGAGACTCGCGCTTCCGAAGGTTGCGTTCAAGTTGCTTTTGTAAGAAGTCCTGCCAATAGAAATTGCAATCACTCATTTAAGCAGCCTTGCCATAGCGTTTTATTATGGTCACCAAAAATACGTCAACTTTTAGATGTGCTGCTTTGAAGCCAAAATCAAACCTACACTGTTGGCCCTGCCTCTTATGAGTTTATTATTCTTCGTTGATCTTGTCGTTCGTTTTCAGCACTCGTTTTAAATCCATGTTGTTCCTCAGTTTTGGTCGGAGCGTTCAGTCGAATCGAGTCTCGTCCGTCGCATCATTTCCTGTTTTATTTTGGCGTCTTGCGCTCCTCTCGCGTCAGGTGATCTGCTCTTCCTGTCTCATTACTGAGTGATCGGTTCCACCTGTTCGCCCCACTGAGAGCGAGTGTGTCTGTCGTCTGTGTCCTCCTCCGTCCCCCGTCGGGTCGCTTCGTCTCCCGTCTCGCCCTGGAAAACCCGGAGGAAGCTCTGGACGCCGCTCCTCAGCTCTCAGCTCAACTAAAGACTCCTCCTCTCTCCGTTTGCCCCCCCCCTCTCCTGAACAAGCAACTCTGGACAGATCACTCCAACAAAACTCTACGAAGACGTGGTTTATCTGAAGGATCCCTCAGCGTGACAGACGATGACCTCATCTTGTCAAAACTTCATGACGCTGTTGAGGTAAACACCAAAGATTCGCTGGTGTTAGGCTGCACTAACGCACTTTATTGTTCGTGACAGATGATTGTGTGCTCGCTCTGCCAGCACATCTGCTAAATTGAAGTCAACGACTGTGGACCGAGCCATGAGTAATTTTATTTCGCCGGGGTAATTGGAGCAATCCGCAGCAGAGAAGGCTGCACTCGGCTTGAACCGAGGGGCTTTTTTTTTAAGGACCGAGAGCAGCATGTGCGTAATATGCTCAGTGTCTCATAGCAAATAAAAATGTTCCTCATTCAAGAAGACAAAATCCAGTTGATTTATGTGACTATGAACAACTTGTGCGCTTTTATTTTTTCCAAAGCAGTTTTTCCTTTCAATAGATGTTGAGTTGGAGATATTTTGCAGCAGCTGAAGAGCTTTCGGCCAACATGCTTATTCACCTGAACGACGTCCTCATCTTTTGATACTTTGCATCGATGGTTTTACTCGTTCCAGTTTGAAGCAGTGACGACTCATTTCCGATTTCTAACCTTGTGACGATCGAGCTCAAAATCACCTCATTGGAGTTTGAGAAATGTGGTCAGAAAGTTCATATGCACTCAAGACACGTCGGCGCAAAAATGATCCAAATCTTGACTTTTGATGACACAAATCGTCCGTTCTTATCCAGTATTGTTAGAAAACGTCGAAGTCGGAGCCGCACGCACGATGTTGCAGACTTGAATGAGAACTCTTGAAGACCTTTAAGTTTCTGCGCTTTGTCGACACTTGAAACAAGTTCGTCAAGTTAGATTTTTGGCCCGAAAAAACCCTCCGACTGGAAGCCGGTCAAAGCGGGAAACCTTCTGTTTCATGCAGAATATTATGTAAATGTGACTTGAACGATCCTCGCCCAGAAGCGGCCTCAGAATTATTTATCGCCTCGCAGCTGCTTGAAGTCATGATTTTTATCATTAGGCAGCGTCGCCGCCGCCGCGCACTCAAGGCTCGGAAATATGATCACAAATTACCCACCGGGGACACGCGGGGTGATTCCAGCATCTATATATTCTCAAGACAACGAGCGAACTGACAGGACACGAAAATCTTTCTTTTCTCTGTGTCCTTTTAAGGGAAGATCTGTGAAGCGGACGACTGCTGCGAGCGACACTGTGCTCCTGTTTGTTCAGAGTCGCCTGCTGGATGTCAGGAACTCGTTGCTGCGTTTAACACAGACCGGAGAAGATTTCTGTACCGCGCTCTCTTCGGTGAAGCAGGTTGTGTTCGATCGACTTCCTACTCGGTTCGTGGGTCGATTTTGGTTGAGCTCTGTTTTGGTCGCATCAGGTCACGACTGCAGGGTGGTCGGGGGCTCTCTCGAGTTCAGCCAAACTTCAGAGCACCAAAGCCCACTTTAAAATGTGAAAAATCTCTCCGGAGCCCACCAAAAACTTTAATTATCAAGGATTTAACAAAATGAATTGTTTTGAATGACTTCTCGTGGCCCAGCTGCAGTACCACCAGGGCCCACCAGGGGGCTGCGGCCCACACTTTAGGAATCATTCCTCTTATTAGTATTGTTATGGCTTCCTTAAGTGATGGTTGGTTGGTTGGTTGGTTGGTTGGTTGTTTAGGTTGGCTGGTTGCAGAACAACTCAGAAACGTTTTTGCGACAGATTTGGATTAAATTTTAAGGATTTGTGTGTTGGGTGTTAAAAGAAACAGCTGATAAAATTCTGCCAGTGGTTTTTATCATCCAGTGATTTAAACTGAGAAAAAAACCCTGTCTTGTTTTGAAGTGTTTGCTGAAGACACTGTCAGAGAAAGAAAAGACCATTTTGCACTAAACTATTCACAGCAGCGGTTTCACACTGTGAGTCCACCGCTGAGACCAGTTATTAATATTAATTTACAGTGAATATACAAGTGAAGTCCACTTATTCTTATCGTTTCTTCGCTATTATTTCCGACCATCATTATATAATTCGATTTTGATAAGACACAACTCGAAAGAATGATCGGCAGCTACCTTCCACTAGGCTCTCTGCACCGTGTGTGTGTGTGTGTGTGTGTGTGTGTGTGTGTGTGTGTGTGTGTGTGTGTGTGTGTGTGTGTGTGTGTGTG
>JASSRZ010034034.1:0-19640 GCA_032164315.1 Malacoctenus gilli | reverse complement strand
GTGTGTGTGTGTGTGTGTGTGTGTGTGTGTGTGTGTGTGTGTGTGTGTGTGTGTGTGTGTGTGTGTGTGTGGGTGTATGTGTGTTTGTGTGTACGCTTTTTTTTTTTTAAACCGACGGCTCAGATTGTAACACACTACCTGACTCGGTAAATGTAATAATATTAACAAAACATAATTTGTAACGCATAATATTACACGTTATTACACAAGAGTGTTTTACACCCCTTTAGGCCACTTCGAGTATCTCGTAATGCCCTTCGGTCTGACAAATGCCCGGGCGGTGTTTCAGAACCTCATCAATGATGTTCTGGAGGACATGATTAACCGTTTTGTATCAGTGTACTTTGATGACATTTTGATTTACTCCCAAACCCCTGAGGAACACACCCAGCATGTCCGCCAAGTACTGGAGAGGTTCCTCAAGAATCGCCTCTTCGTGAAAGCTGAGAAGTGTGAGTTTCATCCTCTACCACATCTTTCCTTGGCTATGTTATTTCCCAAGGAGTGATCCGCATGGACCCGCAAAAACTGACAGCCATGAGGAATTGGCCCACACCAGATTCCCACAAACATCGGCAGAGATTCCTGGGATTTGCCAACTTTTATCGTTACTTCATACAAGACTACAGTAAGGTTGCGCACCCCATTAACAGCCCTGACCTCCAGCTCTCACCCCTTTTCCTGGAACCCAGATGCTGCTACAGCGTTCCGGACTCTCAAGGATCGATTCACCTCTGCCCCAATTCTGGTGCAACCTGATTCAGCTCTCCAGTTTGTGGTTAAAGTGGACGTCTCTGATGTGGGAGTGGGGGCGGTTCTGTCCCGTCACCCCAGAGACAATAAACTACATCCTTGTGCATTCTTTTCATGATGACTTACCCTGCCAGCTGAGCACGATTATGATGTAGGCAACAGGGAATTACTGGCAAACTGAACCTGGAGGAGTGGTGCTACTGGCTGGAGGGGGCAGAGCAGCCATTTGTGGTTTGGACAGATCAAAAAATTTAAAAAACATCAGATCCGCTAAGAGGCTGAATTCTAGACAGGCTCGGTGGACACTGTTTTTCGTCCGGTTCTGTCTCACTTTAACCTATCTCCCTCGTTTCAGGAATAATAAACGGGATGCCCTGTCCCGAGGGTATCCTGTTGAAGAATCAGTGTCTATTCCTGAGCCTATTTTGCCAAGGACCTGTCTGCTGGCATCCCTCAGATGGGAGATTGAGCAAGTGGTGCAGCATGCGCAAGGATCCCAACCCGCTTCAGGTAACTGTCCACCTGAATTATTGTTTTTCCCTGATCCTGTCCGGTCTCCGGTGCTCAGTGGGCCCATTCCTTCTGCTTCTCCTGCCATCACAGAGTTACAGGGACTCTGGAACTACAATGTCGGTTTTGGTGGGGGACCATGGACCAGGATACAAAGAAGTTTGTGGCGGCATGTGTGATTTGTGCCCAGCATAAGACCCCAAACCAGCCTAGTTCCAGACTGCGTCAACCCCTACCAGTGCCCCGACACCAATGGTCCACATTACCCTGGACTTTGTCACTGGGTTGCCACCCTCCAAAAGGATAACACAGCAATTCTTACTGTTGCTGACCATTTTTCCAAAGCTGCACATTTCATTGCCTTACCCAAACTCCCTTCAGCCAGAGAAACCGCAGATCTTCTCGCAGCCAATGTCTTCAGAATCCATGGCATCCCTTCCGATATTGACTCTGATCGAGGACCCTAGTTCACGTCTGAGGTTTAGAAGGCTTTCTGCAAGGCGTTGGGCGCTACTGTCAGTCTTGCCTCGGGATTCCACCACCAGTCCAGTGGGCAGACCGTGCAAACTGACCAGTCTCTGGAGACCATGCTGTGGCGCATTAAAGCAGAGAACCAGTGTACAAACTCCTCATCCGGCATGTTGCCTTTTCAGTGTGCTATGGGCTTTTAGCCAGCACTGTTTCCGGCCCAGGAGGAGGAAATTGCCGTTCCGTCTGTCCAGGCATGCGTGTGAAGATGTGAAAGGACAGGGAAAAGAGCCAGAGCATCCCTCGAGAGATCGAATCTGTGAATGGAGCGGAGGTCGAATTGCTGCCACATCCCGACACCTACATATGCCACGGGACAGAGGGTGTGGCTCCGGGCTAAGGACTTGCAATTGAGGGTGGAATCCAAGAAGATGGCTCCACGGTTTGTCGGGCCCGTTTGAGGTTGCTTGGGTTACAAATCCTAGTTCTGTTCGGCTAAAGTTACCTCACTCCATGAAGGTTCACCCAACTTTCCACGTGTCTGTCACGGGAGCAGACTCTGAGACTCAGGCGTGGGCACACAGACAAGGCAGACACAGACTTGGCATGGGAGAAATAATTCATCATAAGAAACTAGAAGTCCACGAAAACTAATCAAAAGGAGGTTACTCCAGGGCTGGATCTAAAGTCGCTGTAGAAACTCAAAAATGCTGCCCTCTAATGGCAGGATAATAAAGAACAGTCCACACAAAGAAAAACAGGATTCCTAAATACACCAATGGACCAGGACTAAATCCAAACACTATTCTAAGCCCGACAAACCTAGTAGGAGATCAGGAAGGTCAGGCAGTAGGTGCAGGCAGACAGAGCTGGAGCGGAAGCAACGAGGTCAAGCTGGAAGTGCAGGCAGACAGGCCTGGAGCAGAGGCAAAGAGGTCAGGCTGTAGGTGCAGGCAGACAGGGCTGGAACGGCGGTAAAGAGGTCAGGCTGTAAGTGCAGGCAGACAGGGCTGGAGCGAAGGCAATGAGTTCAGGCTGGAGGTGTAGGCAGACAGCGCTAGAGCGGAGGCAAATAAGTCCGGTGGCATGCACAGGTGCGAAGACAGGGAAGAGGGCTCCAGGGTTCCAGGAGGGGGAAAATGAGAGGGAAGGCAAGGACTTGATCAGGCGTCGAACAAAGTTGAGTTGGGCAGATCCCGGGAACAATGTCAATGGTATGGCGATGTAGAGCGGTTTGAGTTGGCCTTTAAGGAGTGCTTGGGGAGTAGAGCAATTGCAACCCACACCCCGCCGCAGGTGAAGGCAATCAGAGCGTCAGCAGCTCCTCCACATGTTGGCACCAAGGAGGGAGAAACCTGCCACTAGGCGGAGCCAGAGGTGGAGGCCCTGACAGTGTCCCAGCCGAAACCTATTAAAGACTGTTCCCCTGCCCCCGGGCCCCCCCGTCCCCGTCCCTCCCCCTCCACCACCGCGGATGCTGGATGGTGGGCTGGCGTACACCCTGAGGCGGTTGTTGGATATTTCTCGGTGTGGGAGGAGTCTGCAGCAGTTCTTGGGAGACTAAGAGGGGTACAGCCCTGAAGAATGCAGCTAAGTTCCCAGGAGCCAGATCCTGGACCCTGCATTGCTGTAGGATTTGAGGAGCCGACATCCCGACAAGTTCTAGTGTGCACCTGGAGGTAATTTCAGGACCTCCACCTCTGGCTCCGCCTAGTGGCAGGTGTATTGTTTGTCTGCTCTCCAGGTGTGGATGATATGCTGACGACCTGGATGCCGGCACCTGCGACGGGGCGTGGTCTTCACTTACTCCACTCCCCAAGCTTTCCATAAAAGTGGGCTCAAGCCATGTTATGATGCCAGACCATTGAGAATCAACACTGGACCTGCCTTGCTGACCACAGATCCCTGTAAAGGCACTCAATCAAGTCCTCGCCTCCCCTCTGGTTTTCCCCTCCTGGAACCCTGGATCAATTTTCCCTCCCTGTCCATGCCACCTGCTCGCCTTGTTTTCGCACCCGCTCTGCCTGTCTGAAACTGCAGCCTGGTCTCCCCTGATCTCCTGCTGGGTTTGTTAACCTTTAGAATAGTGTTTAGGACTGTGTTCTGGTCTGCCCGTGTATTCTGGATTTTGTTTTGAATCATTTGAACTGTTCTTTCGTATCCTGCCATTTGGGGCAGCGTTTTGTGTTTCGATCTGTAATTTAGGATTCGTTTCTGGAGCCAACTCCTTTTAGTTACTTTTTTGTCTCGTGTTCTTTCAGTTTCATGATTATAAATAAAGTAAACCTTCCATTCTAAGTCTGTCTCTGCCGTGTGTGTCTATCCGCCCCTGACTCTCTGGGTCTGCTTCTGTGACACTTTAACTTGCCTTTATTGCTACATTTCCTACATAAGGACATGTAAAAAAACCCCCACTCAGAATTAGAAACAAATCGATCAGTCAATCAAGCTTTATTTTTCTCATTCTCCTTCTCCTCTCACTCCTCCTTTACCTCCTTCTCTGACACCGCTCAGTTGTCCTTCGACTCGTCTTCCAACTGCCCCTCTGACTCTTGCTCCTCCTCCAAGCTGCTGGTGGTGGAGGTACTCCAACCTGAGAAGGAAGAACAATCTTTTTCAGAGCCAGAGCCTAGCCGCAGACTCAGGTGACTCACCTCAGGGCTCTTCTTCTACTGCTTCTCGGTGCTGATGCCAGCTGGTCCCACGGGTGCGGTGGTCACATCCTCAAGGAAGTCCAGGAGCCTAACCACCTCTTAATGTCGGTCTTCAGGGCGGCCAAGGATGGGTAGAGACGTGGGGCAACACCTGACAGTGATGAAACATCTGTTTATGAAGACATTCACTTTTTTGACACCTGTTTAGATTTGCACTTTCTTCCATTATGACAGAAAACTGCTGGAAATAGATGCAATTATTTTGAAAAATATGTTTCACCAGTATCAAGGGTACTTTTTCAAGTATTGCAGGTACTTTTCTTGTTTTGATAAAAGATCAGTTGATGTCCAGTTGTGTGTGTATTGTTGATACCATTTAGTGATGAAAAGGTAGTTCAAAAGGAGCCTCATGATTCTCCTAGATCTCAGTTGGAATGTAGCATTCGATGACTTCATTTTTTCATAATCCAAGGAACAAGTATATTTACAAAATTTTACTTATTAAATACTTTATTTGTTTCACAACAAGTTTGACATTTTCATCTCTTATGAAAGCACATTTTGTAGCTTATGCATGAAATAGGAGTGAAGCTGGCTTGGCATGCCTGATAAGAGCAATGTAAGCATAGTGCTGGTGGGACAACATCTTAAGAACAGTACAGTCAAGAGAGTTGTTGACCTGCAGGTCTTTACAAATGTTCCCCACTGCAGATGTTCACCTCTCATCTGGTAGGAGTGCCAGGCCGGAAGCTGGGAGCAGGCTGTGGATGGGCTGCAGTCCTCCTCCTTGGAGTCCCTGGAGCTTTCGTCTGAGCTGCTGGACGGGAAGAACTGGAGACCTGAAACAGGAGAAATATCATCAGGGTCAGACTCCCCCCTCCACCACTTGGGACTCACCTCGGGGGAGCTCTCCTCCCGCGGGCTCGTTCTGGTGGTAGTGGCAACTGGTTCCTCTGCTGTCCTCACCAGGGCCAACGACGACTAAGCTGATCAGGGAGTAAAGGAAGGAGCAGGAGACGGGAGCATTCACTTTTTATTGACTCATTCATTTATCTATTTATTAACGCACTCACTCACTAAATCTCCTCTTTTTACTCATTCCTTAATTTAACCGGTATAAACAACAACAGATTAATGTTGATGGACCACAAGCAGCCACAAAAGGAGACAGAAAATAAGTGAGAATAAGTTTGAGTAAAATGTAAAATGATGCCATTGTCTAGTCCTACCAGCAGAGAGCGCACTGGGTTTTTGATTAAGAGATTCAATAGTTGCATCCTGTGGACGGACAGTTAGGGGTGGTGGGGTGTGTGCAACTTTCTCTGGCTCTCTCTGGCTCTCTCTGGCTCTCTCTCTCTGGCTCTCTCTGGCTCTCTCTCTCTCTCTGTCTTCCTCTTTCTCTCTTGTACACACATACACACGTAGGCCCTAAGCAGCCGTTGTGAACTTTCTTTCTAAAAGTTTGTGGTGATTTTTCAAATACTAAAAGAAATAAACTATTACAATGCGAGGATGATTTCAGATGCCTCTATTTCTGTGTATAATCATTGTTTTTTTCTGTGATTTGGGGACTTTTATGAATATCTTAACTTTTACCGAGGATTAATGTCAACCATTTTTCGGTCATCTCCCACCCTGCCTTTTTTAATCGTCTCACTGGTCCCCCCTTGCAACCCGAACATTTACAGATGAGTTACAATCTAATGAGTTAAGGTCCCGACGGAGTACAGTGAGAGGTAGAGTATTGGGGTGGGAGTGAGGGCGCCACTTGCTCTCTCAAGGTGCGCTGCACCGTCAAACCGTCTCCATGGTGACCAGGGGGTATTTTTTGACCTACAGTTTTGCCCTCTTTGTCCTGACAAAATACGTTAAAATTGCTTTTTCCATCATTTATCCTTCCAGAAGTGAAATATATCAGTATTTTCATCCTAAAATATTTTATTACATTTTAATTACAACATCACAACAAAATGTGTGAACATGCAACTCAAAACAAAACAGAAGGCTTTACACAATGTTATTTACAAAACTTGATGGGTTTTCCAACACATAATTTCTGCACTTGATTCGGCACAAGAAAGCTGATTTCAATTAATGTGAGACTTAGATGGCAACAAGCTAACTTACCATTTGTGAATATATAACAAACCTAAAGTATCCCAGCACAAACATGAGACTTTCACCGTCAGATGTGACTCTGACCAACCTTTAATTAGTTGTACATGGCTCAATTAAGCTGAAACAAAGTTTGTTGTCCCACCAGCAGAGGCACTAGCCTGTCCGGTAAGGGGCTGTTGCTCTTCCAGGGCTTCTCCGGGCTCCATCTGTAGAGTTGTTGGCTTCAATTGATGATCGAGGTCTGTTGCTCAGGAAGATTCTGCTGGCAGAAGATGCTTTTCCAGGTTTTGGGGATGTTAATCCAAGATTTGGCTTCAGTGTTACCTAAAAGTTAGCTCTCTCCCACACAGTAGCCGTTTCTCAATACCAAGTACGCCGAACTTCTGAAGTTTGGACTTGGAAACTTGGAAACTTCTGAGAACGGGAGTTCACAGTACGGTTTTTCTAGAATTGGAACGACAGCATACTCGTGACGTCACTTCCTTGATTTTTGTGTCTGCCACTAGTGATTATCCCAGAAATGTAATATTTAATTTTTAGACATATTTATCTGAAGCCGACAGTTGTGTGTTCGCTCCTCTGCCATCGCTGGTTGTAGTGAAATGCATTCTGGGATACATGGCTGTTCGAGTCCACACAAACTACCATCCAATGGATCCTCAGTAAAATGGGCATGGCAAGTTCACATCCAGGTATCTAACCGTACTTGCCGAAATGCAAACTTTTGTATTGGAACAGGACTTGGGCTGTGACTGATGAAGTTTCACAAGTCCGCGAGAACGCAACTACAGACAAGAATGGGTATTGAGAAACAGCTAGTGCTTCACTACAACCAAAGGCTGAGGTGCTTGTTGCCATAGCAACCATGTCCTCACTGTAACTCATGGTCTGCTCTGATTGGATGGCAGCAAACAATCATTTTCTGACGACAGGAAGGACGTCTTCTTTTCATTATGGCTGAGGAATAAAACAAATTTAAAAATGTTGAATTTTAGTTAAACAGGTTATCGAAAAATAATTGTTGCTTGAACAAAATAAAACTCCAATAAAACTCCATGAACAAGGATGATCTGACTGTTGAAGAGCTCAAGGCTTTCCTCCACTCCCTCCTAGGTGAGCAAAGCAACATGGAGCTTTTTCAGAAGCTCATGTGTACCAAACCAAGGGACAATGAAGCACCCCAACAGTTCTTGTACAGAGTGATTGGGCTTAAGCAAAAGATCCTACTGGCCTCAAGACACACTGAAACAGATTTTAAGTACAGTGCAAATACATACAACACATTTTCCTCCACACTGTTTATCAAGGTCTTGGCCACAAACATGATGATGTCTGCAGAGAACTTAAAACACTGCTTGCAGACACTCGTGTAACCGATGAAGCAATCCTAAGACAAATGAAAAAAATCATGAGTGATGAAAATGAGAGACAGAGATGCTTAGGGCCAGCCACCCATCCAAAACATCCAAGTGTACAAAGTGCTTAGGTTGACGCAAAGGCTGCCGAGTTCCCCAGTGAAAACAAAGGTGTTGGAAAGAGACCGCAGGCTGATTTAATTCAACAACGAATGGAAAAAGTTGAGAAACTTACCAGTCTTTTGGAGTCAATCCAAAAGTCAATACAGACTCAGGCATCAGAACATATCAGCAAGCCATTGAAAGACAAAAGAGACAATAAAAGAGAAAGACAGTGTGGCTGCAGTAAGTGTCTTGAACGGAACTGTCCTCACTGCACTCATTGTTTCCACTGTGGTGAGGACGGTCACTGAGCAGTGGGTTGCCTGAAGAAATCAACATGGCAGGGAAACTGGAGCTGGTCCCTGCCAGGGGACAAACAGTGACCGTGTTTCTACTGTCCCAACCTAAAACACGCCAAACTGGCAAGTTGGACAAAAAGAACGTTTTGACTTCTAACATGCTCACACAAGATAGTGGATCAGAAAAACAAAATCAGAGACAGTCCGACCAGCGGTCATGCACAACCTGCCATAACTCACCTGATCGGAAAAGTGAATGTCTAGCCAAGCTCATCGGGAAAAAAGCCCTCACTCAGTGTAACTCGCTGTCACTGCTTTGCTGGAAACTGGAGCCCAGGTGAACATGATTGATCAAAACTGGAAAAACAACTATTTCCCAGAGCTCACTGTCAAGCCACTCCATGAAATAATTGATGATGGAGATGAGATGAAAATCTGTGTGGTAGATGGGAGTATTACCCCATTTGAATACTGGATTCCCCTCACCATCAACCTGCTGGGGTATACAAACCCTCACCTGTCCATTAATGTGCCCTTTCTGGTCAGCAGTTTTGCTATAAAGAGACAGCTGCTGGGATTTAATGTTCTGGAGGTGACGATTGAACAGCAGTCTCAGAACTTGATTCCAACACTCACACTCTGCTCTGCAACGCTATTTCCATTCCAACAGAAAAGGCGGAGCTGCTGGTGAATTATATCCACAGCGCGCAGTGGTGCCGCTTATGAACAAGAAGATAAGACACTGTCATTCCAGCTGGTCAAGCGGTCTGGGTCGAATGTCAAATCCCACCAAATACAGACTTTTCTGACTCTGTTGTACTGTTTGAACCTGGTGACATCAATGTACAGCTTGCAGAACTGGACATTGGGGTTGGTCTCTTGGAGGTCCAAATGTCAAAGAAACCATTTGTGGCTGTACCTGTGGGAAACAATATAAAACATGCATTCACTTTACCAAGGAAAGCAGCTCTTGACATCATCCATACCACTGATAGGGTGATTTCAGCAGACTCACAGGACACACCCAACCCTGTTGTAACTGTTAACAGCGTTACTCCAGCACCTACAAACAACAGTCAGTCTTTGTGGCAACCTCCTGTTGACCTCAACCACCTTGATAAAGAACAGAGAGCGGTGGTGAATAAGATGTTAAGTGAGGAGGCTGGAGCTTTTGCACATGACAGCAAAGATTTTTGTTGTATGCTGAACTTGCAAATGACAGTCACACTCAAAGACCAGATCCCCTGTTAAAGGCACTTTCTCCAAGACCGAACAGACACCCTTGGAGGCAAAGCTTACCATCAGGGCTTTGTTGCTGATGGTTCAAGCCAGTTCACTGCCTTTATTACTCCATGGCGTCTTGATGAGTGGGTCCGTATTCCTTTTGGGCTCACGAATACCCCTGCTGCATATCAGCGGAGTATGGAGGAAATGCTAGGACCACCGCATCATAGGGTAAAACTAAGGCCCGAAAAATGTGAACCGTTTAAATCTGAGGTCAGGTATGTAGGCCGCCTTGTGTCAGCAGAAGGAGTCAGGGTGGATGATTTAGATGCAGTACAAACTCTGAAAAGCAAAAGACCAGAGAATGTTGGAGAAGTTCGGAGACTGACTGGGTTCCTGGGATATTACCGCTCATATTTTCAGGATTTTTACCGGATTGCCAAACCAATCTATGAACTTCTCCAAACTAAGTCAAGTGCAGTCCAGACACCAGCCCAAAGTTGGAGATCGAAACGATCACAACTGTCTTCCAGGGAATCTGTTAGCTGGAACAATGCACACCAGGAAGCCCTTCAACAGTTATTCAGCCTCTTTACAAACCCACCCCTCCTGGCTTACCCAGACTTCAGTCTGCCATTTATTGTGCAAACTGATGCGTCAGACTGGGGATTGGGGGCCTTTCTATATCAACAGCAGGATGAGAGACTGCGACTTATTGGATACGGGTTGAGAATACTCACACCAGTCGAATGCAACTGCACAGTGGAAAACTGGAGTTTTTCGCACTGAAATGGGCTGTGTGTGTGAGAAGTTCCGTGACTATCTGCACTATGCCACTCACTTCACTGTCTATGACAACAATCCACTGACCTATGTTAAGTACAGCAAAACTCGATGCAGACGGACACAGATAGATTGGTGAACTCTCAGATTTCCAGTTTGATATAAAATACAGGCCTGGAAAGTCCAATATTGACACAGACACTTTATCCTGCCTTTCCCTTGATATGAAGATGTATGGGATAACTTGCTGCGAGGATTTTCCAAGTGAGGCAGTGCAGGCAACATGGGATGGAAGTCGAGCATAGAAGTGCAAGGATGTGGCCTGGGTTGTAGCACTCAACATTTTCTCCCAAGATTCACACCAACAGTGGCAGATCGACCTTCCAAACATCAGTCACCATGACCTTGTGAGAGCACAAAAAGTTGATCAGGCCATTGATCAGATCAGAGACATGAAAGAAAGCAACATCAAAGTGACAGAGGACATACGCAAAACGGCAACCAGAGACACCAAAGCACTGTTTCATGAATAGAGCAAGTTGTGCCAAGAAAATGATCTCCTTTATAGATGTACTGAAGGGAGAAAGCAGGTGGTCCTCCCTCCCAAGTATATACCACTAACCCTGAAATACCTGCACTACAAACTAGGGCATGTTGGCACAGAGCACTGAGCTGCTTTCATTGCCACCTAGCAAGGGAGAGATTTTCTGAACTTGCCCTTCATGGACAAGGAGATCGAGCAGTATGTCACCTAAAAATGCCCACGCATTAAAGCCAAGAAACCCACCAAACATGACTGTGCCCCAATGGGTTCCATCACTTCAAGTTTCCCTTTAGAACTTGTGTGTATTGACTTTTTGCATTTGGAGGCCAGCAGTTGAGGACATGCGTACATCCTTATAGTGATTGACCATTTCACTAGGTTTATGCAGGCATATCCCACAAGGAACAAGAGCGGGAAAACAGCTGCTGAGTTGATGTTCAGTGACTTCATACCTCGGTTTGGATACCCTTCAAGGCTGCATCATGACCAAGGTCGTGAGTTTGAAAACAGATTATTCCAAACACTGCAGCAGTTAGCTGGAGAAGCCCACTTCCGGACAACATCGTATCATCCTCAGGGAAATCCAGCTGAGCGGATGAATCGCACCATCCTCCAGATGCTACGTACCCTGACTGAAACAGAGAAACTGTGGTGGAAAAACCACCTCAAACATGTTGTACATGCATACAACTGCACCAAACACGAAGCAACCGGCTATTCGCCTTTTTTCTCCTCTATGACCGGCACCCTCACTTTCCAGTTGAATTGTTGTTTGGGCTAACTAGAGACAAAAAGTCAGACACCTCAAGGGGATATGCCCAAAAATGGGCTCAATGTTATCAGATTGCCAGTGAAAACAGCAAGAAATCCAGTGAAAGAGGGAAATCAGCCTATGACAAGAGAGCCAAAGGAGTAGCCTTACAACCAGGTGATCGGGTTCTGCTGCAGAATCTGAGCAAATGGAGGAGCCAAGGCAAGTTGTGAACAGACTGGGAGAAATCCATCCACATCGTCAAAAAACAACTTGCTGACAGCCCAGTATACGTCATCTCCCCAGAATCTGGTGACCAACGCAGAACCAGGACATTGCATTGCAACCTCCTTTTGCTGGTAAAAGATCTACCTGCTGAAGAGCAGCATCATGCACCATGCCAGGCTAACACGCAAGAGGAAAGAGACATCTGAACCAAGACAAGGGAAAAACACGGAAATGGATGGATGTGAAACCTCTGACTCAGATGATGTGTGTTCATTGGGATACTGGCTTAGGGTACCGAACCGATGCAGAGAACCAATCAAAGTCACCACACTCATCACAAACACTTTACCTCCCTCCAGTCACCACCACCCCAACATCCTGGAAGAGCTTCTGAAACTGCAAGGAATGGAAGCTTCCAGACTCTGCAATAATACATCACCATTAGGTGGCACAGGGGGGGGGGGGACTGTTAGTGGTGGGTGTCCTTCCATTACCTCACAAACTGAGAGATCCGCAGGAACACTAGCCACGTCTCCCGTGCATTTATCTTTGTCCTTTGTTTTCAGCTTGATTTACTGTCAGCAGGTCACAGGCTCCGGTACCTCCATCGAAATGGTTCTGAGCTTAGCCAGAGAGCGTTTCTACTGGCCATACATACTGGTAATCATGGACCATTTCACGAGATTTCTCACAGGCCTATCCCACAAAGAACAAAGCAGGAAAGACAGCTGCTGATCAGTTTTTCAGTGATTTCATTCCCTGATTCAGATATCCCACCAAGCTTCACCACAATCAGGGGAAGGAATTTGAAAATGAACTTTTTAAGATGCTCAGACAACTCTCTGGGGTGGGTCATCCCTGACCTCCCCCAACCACCCCCAAAGAAACCCTGCAGAGAGACTAAACCGCATCCTGTTGCAAATGCTTCGGACTCTCGGGGAGAAGGAAAAGCAAAACTGGATGGATCACTTGCCCTAAGGGGATATGCAGAAAAATGGGCAGGAAAATGATTGAGGTATATTGCATAGCGAATGTAAATAGCCAAGAGTTGAGTGTAAAGGGGAAAAGACTCTAATGATAAGAAGTGCAGGCGTTTGACCCTCCAGCTGGGAGACAGGGTCCTCGTACGAAACCTCAGTGAAAGAGGAGGCCCTGGTAACCTCAGACCATACTGGGAACAGATAATCTATGTAGTGAGGGGACAAGGATGGACAACCCAGTCTATAAAGTAAGCCCAGAGACAGGTCATCCGATTTGTACCCTGCACCGGAATCTCCTTCTGCAAGTGAATGACTTACCAATAGAGCATCCACCCAGTCCAGTCCACACTACCAAAACTTCCCTGAAGAACAAAGAAGGGTCGAGAACACCACAATGCTACAAGTGAAAGCTGGAGGCCAGATTCAAGTGACTCAGATGTTGAGCAAAGTGTTTCAGGTTACTGGCTTCGGCTACCAGCAGAGAGGCCTGAAGTAGAGGGTGATGCCCCTGATCAAACTGTTGACTGTGAGCAACAAAATTCATTTGGACATGATGACAGGTCTCTGAGATAGAAAGTTCTGGTTGAAGTAAGAGGCAGAGAGAGACGGAGTTTTATGAATGAGGAACGTGAAGTACTAAGTGAAAACGATAATGGCATAGAACAACCTCAGCCTGATAATGACTATGAGCTAGATTAGGTAGTGTCTCCTGAAGACACTGTCCCAACTTCCTTCCCGACATCAAATTCCCCTGAGACAATCATCCTGGTAAAGAAAACCAGGCTACGTTTTCACCTATCTGTCACTGGGTCTATCAGCTACGCCTAACAGTGATCACTGTTGGAGTTCAACCCTTACATTATACCAGTTGGTGTCACCCCTATCCTTATCCCTTTCAGCCACCCCCAGTTACACCAATCTCATAAATACCTGCCACATATTCAGTTCATTCTTTCTGAAGTTCTAGAGCTAATTTGAAGAGAAGATTTTTATTTTTATACTTACCTTGAAAGTAGATAAGTCCACAGTGTTTTAAGTGAAGTGACTGTATGAAATTGAAATCTTTGTGGGTTTTGTATGGTTACCGTCAAGTGTCGGGAGCCACTTTTGTTTGTGGGGGAGTATGTGATGCACTATAAAATTTATATACTCATATATTTCATTTAAGTTATATAATGACAATCCTAAGGGTCGAGCCACTCAACTTTTATTGTTTTTATTGTTTATTTATCTTATTTCTCTATTTCTTTGTTTCATTTATATTATGAATAGTTGCAAGTGTGTGGCAGTACCAACCTTTGGTACAAAGGCAGCTGGGTTCTGGATTGTTTAGGTGGGGACACTTCTGCTCGTTGATTACAGATGTAACCTCGGCAACGCATGGAGCCGACTGTCTTGTTTATGGCTCACAACTACTTCTGTTTTACAGAAATCATTTGTTACTGTGGAACAAATCCTGGGACTCATAACAATTACAGTAAAGTACATTTGATAATGTACCAGGGGTTGTTTGGACCCAAATGCAGAACACTGGCGAGCAGGAGGAGTCGGTAACAAGTAAGATTTATTTCACGACCAACAAGATACGGAGCAGGATGAGTAGTCAGAGGCAGGCGAGGGGAAGTCAAAACCAGAAGAGCAGTCCACAGAGGCGAAGGCACCGATGGGGAGCCAGGCAGAGGGTCTTGATCCATGGAGCAGTCGGACAACAGGTACACCGAGGCAAGCTCGAGGTCAGGGACAGCCTACCGGGAGGTAGGCGGGAAGGACTGGTCAGGAACAGGCAGATTCGGCGACAGGTGATCAGGCTGAACAATGCTGGAAAGACTGGGGAGGTTTATCAGCAGGGCTGATTAGGTGCGCTGCAGCTGTGGAGACAGGTGAGCCGAGTTCCCCTGATAAGGTTGGAGGAGCCAGCAAGTGGAGTGGAGCAGAGGGAGGAGGAGCGAGACAGACTGTGACAGATGAGGTGGTTAAAATGTTGTATTACAACAGCTCTTTGTATGGGACTGCTGTCTGTGAACATCAGATGAGATAAAGGTTAAGAGTTACAGCCTGTACAGTATTCACAAAAAATCTCTACTGACAACCATGAATCAATTCCCAGTTCTGAGGCAGTGTATAAACTCTGATTTTCATCCAAATCATTGACAAAGTTTAAGCTCACCCATTTTAAGTTGTGAAACTCCTTTATAACAAAGGTCATTCATGGAAAGTTGAAAGATGTGCAATTGTTTCAATGAAAGAACTCTGTCTGTCTTACCACCAACATGGTGCCCTGGAAGCCCATAAGGACCTCATGAGTAGTCAGCAGTGCCGACAGATAACGAATGTCAATCAAATGGGATCTCCAAATGTTTTAAAAAATTAAGTTTAGTGGCAATTTTCAACTTGTGCTGAATTATTACTAATTATGACTGGAATTAGAAAAAAAGTATTTAGAAATGATAAAAAAAATGAAAATAATTGAAAAATATTTTAGTGGTAATTCTGGCCCCCTGACTAAATGTAATCAAAGTGATATTTCAAACCAAAGCATATCAGATCCAATGAAGATTAGATGCTATTTGATTAAAACCATCACAGTTACCGTGCGTTGAATAACTCAAATATTGAAAAGATTGAAGAAGAAGTGAAGTGATCAATGTTGCATGTTAAAATATATCTGACTTTCATACACGCATAGATTTCCATCTTAACTCTAGGTGAACTGTGCAGCTATTAAACAAAACAAAATCAGGAAGTTTGCAACAAGTTTCTCTTGCTGCCACTCGGTGCGCTTGAAGTAGCTCCTGGGGTCAAAGATTGATGACTCCTGCTTCAGCATAAGAAACTGCAAAAAGGGACAACTTTGAAGGAGCAGAAAAGGGTTTTTCATTAATTTGCGGTGACTTTTTTTTTTTTGAAAATGGTTCTGCCATCAAATGTCTGTTTTTGTATCCACGAACTCCTAATCTGCACACTCGTGCCAACATCTTTCTCTGTGGCCCAGGAGAGGGAAGTGAGGTGTCCAGCTGAAACAGTGAACATGGGAGGTCATTTCTCAGTCTCCAGTAAAACAGCCATTGTTGTCCTTGTATGAAATTATTTCGCACATCTACAAGCCCGTAGTGACTTGCTGCACTTACTACCTGACTGTTGGATCACAAGCCACTGACACACACATCAACACAATACCGAAAGGCGGCAGTGTAGCACGCTGCTTTTGCTGCTGCGCTGCAGAGTCTGCTCACCATAGATACACAGAATGCATAATGTGTGAAAGGCAGGACCCATTCAAGTGTTCGTGGGGGTTTGACCTACCTTACAAGGACCAGAATGTAGTCAAGAGGTGGCTATAGTGCTAAAGTTAGTGCTAGGAGTGGGCACGATTGAATCAAAGTCATTGTCAAGTCACATAAATATAGATAAGATAATTGTGAGTAACTGTAAAAGATTCCGCGAAAGCGGAACAATTGATGTACAGTGTGTGTGTGTGTGTGTGTGTGTGTGCGTGCGTGCGTGCGTGCGTGCGTGCGTGCGTGCGTGCGTGCGTGTGTGTGACAGGATAAATTTGAAATACACCCTTTCCTGGTTATAATCCCCACAGTATTTTTATACCTGCCTGACAGTCTGACTCTTTCATTGTTCTCTCCTTCAAGATTGGTTTTCAAGGTTTGGGGAATAGGGCGGCTCGCTATTTGCAGGCTTCTGGACTCGGGTAGAGTTGTGTTGTGTTGTGACCTAAGGTCATTTGTGGCCTTTGGTGTTTATGACTGAGCCCTACAGGGGTCACCACAGTCACATGAGCGTGTATTTTGAGCACGTGTTTGTGAGCACACATTTCCGTGTGTTGTGAGGGCACAATTGAAGCTGCAGCATACAGGGCTGAACAGTTTGAATTCTGTGATAGGATCTCCTGTTCAACAATGTCACACAGTGCATTAGAGCCATGGAGGCATTTCAGCCAGACGTCAATCATTAGCGATCTAATCCATCAAGTATTCACACACATTCAAGCCAGTTGCAAACACAAATGATGTAATCGTTATACCGAAGTTATAACATATAATCTTGCAAATTTTTTCATACCTTGTGTGTGCAATCATATTTTAGCTAGGCCATCTTCTTTAATTGAAGACTCAATTTTTTGAACTTTTGAACAGTTTTTTTTAAATGTTGTTTACTTTGTAAAGTTGCTTTGCTTAACTTTTCACTATGAATCTTCAATACTGAAAGTACAGAATTATACTTCAAATGTACAATACATGCAACTTGTACTTTAAAGATACTTTGGTAAAGTTCGCAACTTTTACTCTCATGACACAATCAGTAAAACACTGATGAAAGAACTGATGAGTTTTATTTTTAAGGATTATTTAGCTGCAGTTTGAAAGACTTAAGGATTAAAACGGTTGTGTTTCCCTCATTAATGGGTAACTTTGGTAACATTCACATCATTTGCATGTCAGTCAGCTATGGCATGTTGGCGTGTTTGTGCCATCATTTAGCTTCACGGCAACATTCTGGTACAAAGTAAAGTGCCATGTCTAGAATTGCAGACACTTCCCAGTTCAGCTGCTATCCACAGAAATCCAATACAAGTCAAACAACAGCATTGTTTGACATGAATCGAGTTGAGGCCACATTGAATTCACCGAAAATGATAAACACGTTCAAAGTTAATTTTGCAAAACATTGCTGAAATCTGCTGAACAGAGCAAACTCATCCTTTTTGAGCCATGAAGGAGCCACAATAGGGTCTAGTCTGTCCTTGGTCAAACAGGAAATAAAAGCAGGTTTGCACACTGCAACTGCATTTACAGTAAATGAGAGAGAGAGAGAGAGAGAGAGAGAGAGACAGAGAGAAGGTCTCTTTCAAAGCGGCAACTGGTGTGTAGAGTGACCCAGATGCAGTGACCCCGGGATGCAGAGACATCCCACTTGGGAGGAAGGGATACTATCCATCTTACACCGTTCACTTTTACAATAAACACTGGAATATCTCTAAGTGAGCTTTTAACTTTTACTGAGTTGTGGCACTTCAGTGTTTACCAGCAGTTTCTGGAGAGGTCACGACCTTTGGAGTACGCTGTAGTAGTGCGATCATTCACCCGTTGCACCCTTTGACACGTGTTTGTGACCCACCTCTCTACAGAGTCTGTCATCTGAGTGTTTTCTTTCTTTTTGCTGACATTTGTCAAAAGCACGCCGTGGCTGTGAAAATGTAGGCTAGAGGCGTCAGGCAGAAAGAGCTGAGGGGACGTTTTCACTGTGTCGTTGCACACTTCGAAGCAACACCTCCTATGGCATACGAATGATTCACCAGAAACTGAACTGAGCCCACCCCACCCCTTCCCCGACAACACCCTGTGCTGCCCCTCCCTCTGACACATCGCTTGGCTGGTCGCTCGCCAAACGCTGATGAAAAGCAGAAAAGGAGTGAGCACGGTGCGAAACTCTTGAGCTGGAGATAAGGCGTCAGCACCCGACAGTGTGCTGAGGTGCTGTGAGAAGGGCTGGTGGTTGATTGGATGGGCTGGGGGGGGTTACGCTGCAGTCTTGAGGAACATTTCAAATTGTCAAACTGCCACTTTCTAGGTCCTTCTACCGGGCGTGAGCAGTGAAGGGGGAACACACTCAGATCACTTTCGTGCATTTGACGCAATTTGATTTCCAGCATTTGCATGGTGTCTGTGCTTCGTCTGGTCCCAAGACGTGAGCCCATGTTCCAAAGCTGGATTTACACACCCTGGTTTGTCCTTGTCATCTGGCCTTCACCCACCCAGACCCTCACAGTCGAGATGAACGGTGCTACAAAGTGGGTGATCACCGTGGTAACCAAACTCATGTGCGTATTCATATGAAAGGTTGGTTCTACTCGGCCAGTTGTGGGCATGAAAGAATCAGACAGCACTGCTGACTTCACTGTAAAAATGTTGCCGAAATAAAAGCCAAAAAAAAAGAAAAAGAAAAAAGAATGCACCTCCACCTGGAATGCAAATGAAAAAACTGAACAACAATGAAAAAAAATTTAACAAAAAAAAAAGTGATTGAGATCCATTTGCTCATTCAGCTTGGACACAGCCTCTCCTTGTCAGGGTTGCAGGGTGAAACTGGGTCATGTCCCTGCTCTTAATGATTTATTTTTCCTAAACACTCCCCAGTGCCCGACTCTGGAATAACCAACATGAGAGCCAAATCGTTTGATGAACACTCTCCAGCAAAAGGAGCGGAGGGGGCAACAAAAAGAGCATTGTGTCGCCGTTGGGGACAGCATCCAAAACAAGAGTCGGAACACAATGCGGTGACCCTGGAGGTTAAACACACAAAGGAAAGAGGTTTCACAGGACTGTCCTCCGAGGGTCTATCACACAAAAAATGAAGACGCATAAAGCCATCAGCACAGGCGTCCTCCTTTTTAATCACAATGTGCTGCACAATTTTATGAATAACTACTGGCAGAGCTGTGCTCAAACACACAGGAGAAATGGAATAATCCTCCATGAAGGAAGGCGCCCATGAGGCCTAAACGAAAGAGACGCTCATAAGAGACTTCACAGCTCAACTGCTTCTGAACCTGATGAAGTGGCGTAGTTTTTAAGAGGGCTATTCCAGCATTTTTTCTTTGAGACGTGGGGGTGCAAACATAAAGTTGGGTGTGAGATATAAGAGAAAATGTGAAAGATCAACTGTGCACAGAAAAGTTCACACAACTCTGTAGCTGAATGTTATGTGTTCATAAAAAAATGTATCAATTTATACACACACACACACACACACACACACACAAACAAACAACCACACACGCAAACACACACACGCAAACACACACACACACACACACACACACACACACACACACACACACACACACACACACACACACACA
>JASSRZ010034033.1:0-19642 GCA_032164315.1 Malacoctenus gilli | reverse complement strand
ACACACACACACACACACACACACACACACACACACACACACACACACACACACACACACACACACACACACTCTGTAAGGTCAGCTTGCCCTTCAGTCTGTGGAGTTCTGTGTTTTGGGCCTTTCTGCTGACATCTGTGTCATTTAATCCCTCAGCAGCAGCTTTTATGTGTTTTTTAGCTGAGATCTGAGCAGCGAACATGATGCTTTGGTGTGTAACTTGCTTGTGTTTCTTCCATTTTATTAACTTAAGTTGTACATGTTTAACGTGATCATTTGGTTTTCTCTTCTATCATGTTCACTCTTGGTGTGGCACCACTTGGAGCGGGAGCATCCTCTGTGAGGAGCTCTGATCTGGGACCAGGGCTCGGGGGGCTTAGTGCTTTTTGCATTTAATCAACAGGACAGACATTCCCTCCCAGACCAAATCACATCCGATGGCCGATAGCTAAAGATCCATAGCTACACAGAGTCTTGGTGTCAATGCACTATTTTCATCTGCACCCAAAGAACCAAGTCTGGCTCAAGAGCCACCAAGCAAGCCTCTGCTTTCCAAGCCTTCAATTCCCACTGTGTCCTGCAGGGGGTGCAGTGAGTATGTGGAGTGTGGCCTCCTTCTTCAGTCTGAAAGGAGAAGCAGCAGCACCAGGAAGGACCTTCCTAGTGGGTGGGACTCTGTGATAAAGGACCCCTTCAAACCTGGACAGGGGACAGCAGTCATGTTACAGTCGTCCACCACCACCGCGCTGTAAACTGAAGTGTCAGGTGGAGTCAGTGTGTCCCCTCTACACACACTTTATGCGCCCCCACCCCCGACCTGACTAACCGGGCACAGCTTCTAAATGAGCTACTGCACAGCTCTGCAGTAAAACACTAATTCTGCTGTTTAGGTTCAGGTTGTTCTCTGTGAAGAGCGTGTTTTTAAAAGTGTGGCTTCAGTCCTGCTCTTTATATTTTGCAGGACTTTTTTTTTTTTTTTAGCATGATAGTGCAGAGTGTGCTGCCAGAGATGGGGGCTTGGAGAAAAGGGGAAAAAAAGGAAAGGAAAAAGGAACCAAATTACTCACGTTACTGAAGTTCTCCTGTATTTCCGCTTTATACTTGTGTGTTTGTCAGCGACTATGTGTCCTGATCACACTCTTGGTTGTATATTTCATACTGGATTTCTTTGTATCTTCAACGTGTCTTTTGAGTGTTGTTTTTTGTGTAATCCAAAGATCTTTGTACTTTCAGCCTCCTTTTGCACATATACCTCCTCAGACTTTTTTATGGTTTTGGTTTTTTTTTTATGTTTTTTAATGTCAATGCTGTTGCCACTTCATCTCAGTTTCTGAAGTCCACTGCTGTGGGAGGAAGTCATAGCACGCATGGCCACCTCACTCCTTTGCGATGTATATTCAAATGTGCTGCCTCCTCTGACGTCATGGACCCCAATTTGAGGATTTAAAGCGCATGACTCAACAAGGCATGGTGCACGTGTTGTTGCTGGCTTGACACGGTGCATTTTACCCTCGCCGTCAAAACACCAGTGGCACTTTGACGTGTTTGTCTAAAAATGAAGTCTGATTCATGGCACATTGCTCTTTTGAAAGGGCTAAAAGCAGCTGTGCTCCAGACAAAAGAAATGCTGGTGTAACATCTTGTGCATTATCTCACTGTTACTCTTCAATAAACACAGTCTGACTAAAAGATGCACTTCTTTCAGTAAAGTCTACCTGCCAGCGACCTGCATGCAGTCCATGATGTTATACTGAAGGTCCAGCAGTGGTCCTGGAGGGTTCCCTTCCTCAGTTTCAGACGGCTCCCTGCTCCAACACACCTGAATCCAGTGAGGGCTCATTCGCAGGCTGCTGGACAGCTGGATGCCATCACGCTCAGTTAAAGCAGCTGTGTTGGAGCTGGGAGACATCTGAAACTCTTAGTGCAACAAAACATCACGTCATTCAAAAATCGTACTGGGTCAGTGTTACTTTGATAATTCTGCAGCATCAAACCGGAGTCCAAATCAGGTGCAACTTGTTTCAAAAACGTGTGCTACTGCCTGAAGCATCCGTCAGCCCACAGCTGTTCTTCTTCTCAGTAAAACTATGCATCAGGTCACTGAGAAATCACACACAGCTAAAAATCTGGCCTGTAGCTCTTATTGTAATGTTTCACAATGAGTTGATAACCACCTAAATACACAGAACCTGTGCAGTGTCCCAGAGGTAACACGAGGGCTGCCTCGGAATGGGCCGCAGGTGTCCAGTGATAGGAATAAAAAGAATGAAATGGTCTCAATGTTATTTACAGAAGCCAAAAATGATCCCTTAGTGATGTGCCCTGGACCAGGACCTTCAGAAGAGCTGCAAAGTGCACCTCTGTCATCAGAAAACTGGGACGTTACAGTCGGGTGCAATGACTCTTCTTCATCAGTCAAAATAGATCAAGCCAACCTGGATGCACCCCGTACTTTGCACCATTCGTGCTAGACCACTCAAATATGGCCCAACATGCGGCTTGTTTTTGTGCAGCTTGATACTGTTTCCATGCTGCTGTTAGTTTGTAGTGAGAGACACACGTCAGTTTCAGAATGACTGACAAATAATACCAATTTTTGTTTTAGAGAAAAGGATACTAAACTGCAAAAACTAAACTTGTAACTGCAATTACACAATATTGAATTGTATATTACTGACAGATGCTCACAATATAGTCGCATGCACACACAAACACCATGTGTATGTCTGTACATAAACACCCGTTTCAGGTTCTTCCGGCTTCTTGCTCATGAAGCTTACGTGTACATCAGGATGTGAAGCCCTTGGTTCATCATGCTGACAGACTGGCTGATTGGCTGCGTTCACATGAAAACTTTGTTGTTTGATCTGCTTGAATCCTTTCTGACTGGTGGGTCAGATCATCCTGTTTACATTCACTGATCAACTGATGTGGCTTTTTGGTGGTTCCTCTAGAACTATAACCAGTAAAACATCTTCTAGTTCAGGAGCCACATTGTCGACCATCAGCTGTTTTTTGACATGACTGCTGCCATTTCTTTCTAAACACAGGTGTCTTGTTGGTACACAATATGATGTCACAGTATACTGTGCTGCAACGTGTACATGACAGACAGGAGCACGAAGCCCTGGCAGCGGCAATCAGTCCTATCGCTGTTTCCATGGGTGCTGATCAGAAGTGAAAAGGATCCCCACCGCCCCCTCTGACCTGTTGGAATGGGACGATCTCATCAGACTGTGCTGGTTACACAGTGCAAATTTGATATGATCTATTTGCCTGCTGATTCAATCAGATCCCTCATGGTCCATGTAAACGCAGCCCCAGCACCAAGCCACTCTTTTCACCCAGTGTATTTGCCCCTTCAGAGTCGTCTCCGTACTTTGTTCATTTACCGGAAGTGAAATGACTTCTGTTTGTCTCTGAAGAAAGACTTTTTCACTCCTCGCACCACCATCCCCAGGCAGGAGTGACAGACTGCTGCTGGTGTGCAGTCCTGGGAGCTGGTGTGTGCAGTGCGACCAGTGAGAAGCAGTGTGCACATAGGTGCATTCAGGCTCCACAGCATTCCCTGCACTACCTTCAACATCTGTATGAGCGAATCAGTGTAAACTGGCCTTAATTCTTATGCGTGACTAATGATACCAAAATTTCATGAGGAGCTAGGTTGATTTTTTTATGGCTTTTTTGGATTTTGTGTTGGGAAATGTATTGAGTGTGAACTGCTGAATGGTAAATACTTTTAAATTAAAGGCTGCCTGAAGTGCAAAGGTTGGATATGTTGTTCTTCCATCTGTCTGCAAATGTACACACAAACTTGCTGCTTAACAATGCTACAAATTCCCATCGACACACTGACATTTATGTCTTGCTGAGATGTTGATCACAGAAAGCAGCCTGTGAACAAGTGCTCTGCCAAACCACAGGAAGAACCTGATCCAGTGGTTTTTGTTACATTCAGGGTCTTTTCAGCCAGAGGTCTGGCTAAAAAAGATTTGTGTGTTTTTGAACCACTCAGGTTTTGTTCTCACTATAGTCGCATCCAAATATTCTATTTGAAACATACATTTTATTCTTTACAACAAATGACCTAGTATTCTACGAGCCGAATGTAGAATAGCCACAAAAGTTACTGAAGCAAAGAGAAAATAAAAAGAAACAAGGTGTCCAGTCGGGGCGGCTACTTCATCTATGCATCCACCAACCCAAGGGGACCGGTGTCACTTTTTAGTCTGATATCTAATTATTTGAAAACTCAAGTAGTTTGAAAGCTGAAAACAACAATAAAACTCCAGTTTTCTCCAACACACCAAAGATCGCCGCTGACCTTAAACACAGGTCAGGCGGTCCATGGGCAAGGACATCAGAAGAGACTCCAGTCACATCGTCCTCATTTTTCCCCATCAAGCAGTGATATGTAAATGTTATCGAAGGCAGTAGGGAAATCAAAGAACATGATTCCCACAACTGCATCATATGTATCCAGAAGTGGGCAGGACCTCTGCAGCATGTAGATGAGGACGTTCTCCACACGATGTTGGCCTGGGATGCGAGCTGCAGAGGATGCTCTCACCCCGGGGCTGCAGGGTTTGAGGAGAATGTGTGGGATGAAAAGCATGTCAGTGGGACAGAACTTCAGCTGGTCAGAGCTGTTGGAAACAAAGGAAACCTAAAGATGTTGATCAAAACCTTGCACTAACTCATATCATTCTCTATAAATTGTGAATGAATCCAGGCTCTGTCCCTTGTGTAAGACCCGAGACATTCAGAATGACTGTTTCACAGTGTGTGTGTGCTTCTCTAACCTGTTGACTTTCATTACTAATGAAGCCCAACGTGAAGTGGCAGCCACACAACATTTGGGCAGAATGCCAAGTGGGCCGCTTTTCCAAACCAACACTGTGTTCATCTTCTGATCCCCCTTCATTTGTAACATTGTTACTTTCAGGAGCAGCAGGAAGCACTCATGAGGCTCACACATCTTTAAAGTCATTTGTCTGCCAAGAACTTTTTATTTCATTTATTTTTGTCATCTAAAGCAGCATTTAATACCATTTTTGGGTTTGCAAACTCCTTCAGAATTTCATAACCTGTACTTTTATACTTTTAAAACTTTGTCTAGTGTCCTCTGTTGTTTTACTTAAGCAAAGAATTTGAATATATTTAACATCTCTGTGTCTTTGTATGATTGTGTTTTGTCTTTATTGCCTTCTGGTTGGTGCTCCAAGTGTATTTGTGCTCCTGATAGGACGATCCAGAGGTCAGCTGGTCTCCAGCTTTTCCGGTCTACAAGCAGCCACAGTAGCGATGACTTGCCTCTTGAACAGTGTTTAATGGTGTTACTGTAAAAGTCCAAATTAACTGAGGAGACTGTATAAGTTGCATTTTTTCCCTGTAAGTTAATCACACATTTTCACTGCAAGTCTGGGTTATAAATCATTGTAAATTATAGCTCCGACAATTGCAGACTCATCTGGATGATACACCCGAAACGTGTAAAGGAGCACCACAGGAACAGGACGCCCTTTGCTCCTGCATCCGTCCGGACAGTCTAAGCTGCTTGGCTCCTAGTGGGCCACACAGCTGACCGCCAACTATGGGCTGATGCAGTTTCCCTACAGTGTTACAAAGAAAGGACGGTTAGCTCCTGACACCTTGTTTCCACTGCACATCCCTCCTGAATCCACTGACTGACTGTCTCAGTTGCAGTGGACAAGAAAATCCTGAGAAGTCTCCAAATACCAGCTGAGGACAGAATGTGTGTGTAGATCTTGCTGGTGCATTGAGGGCGTCTTCCTTTGCAGCAGGATGCAACATAGACCACCAGTGTACCATGAATACTTCACTTTACTGTGACGCATTTCATTAGGTTGAGGAAAGGGCCATGAGGTGCTGGCCCACCGCTGACTCGGTACATGACCCCATCAAACCAAATCCTTCCAATTCATGTACAATTGGCACTGTAAAAATGTTTTTTTTAAAAAGTAACCATATTGCCATTTATTGAAAACAGATTAATACTATAAAATTTATAAACACAAATAAATACGTTCAACATGAATGAATCAACTTATTTTTAAAAACTCAAGCAATTGAGATCAGTGGTGTCAATTGAAGTCACATTTTATTCAGTTGTTAATGCCTACATGTAATTACTTTGTTAATGCTTTGAGGAGCAAAGTAACATCATGGTTGGATCTTGTTTGCTTGGATTTGGGTGTTGTGTCCTTTAAATCAAGAAACTGGAAACAACCGTGGTGGTGGTGGTGGTGGTCTGGGTTCTTTAGCTCACCAGAACAACGCCATTCGTTTGATTTGCTACACGAAGACGCTGGCTGGCTGGGGGGGGCGCTGACACTATGCCCGGGTGTCCCATTCTTAGAGAAAAACAAGATCAGATTTCAAGCAAAGTACCTTTGAAGAGAATCAAAAAAATGCTTATCACTGAGGAACTGATTCCACTAGAGTCCACTAAAATAACACATTAAAACTCTCGTCCAAACCTGAGGACACATTGGACACAGATGTTTCAGCATCCGGCAGCTCAACTTTTCCTGAAGTCAGACTGAAGCCTGCACACTCACAGCTCTGATCACACATGCACATGCACGCACACACACACACACACAGAGCTGAATGTAAAAGAGTGAATTGAGAGCTTCAGAACACTGAAAGGGCCTTGATGGAGCACTTTGTTCCTCCCGTCTGTTGGGGTGATGTTTTTCAGCCGTCTGTGTGGAACGATGAGCTTCCACCCAGCTCTCGCTCAGCTTCAGTCCTGTTTGTGTTTGCCAGTTGATCCTTGAGTATGCACAGCTGCTGCATTCTGACTGAACTGACGACAGGCCAGACGTGACAGTGACCTGCTGAATCTTTTGGTGCGTTGTGACGCAGCTATGCTCAGTGTGTGCAAACATGAACATACTGCTCATGTACAAGAGCCAACGAGTCACGTGTCGACTGCTGGCCAATCACATCGAAGAAGTTGAAACATGTTCCTGAACACAGGAGCTCTCCTGGAAAACGCTTGACCTTCCCTGTGACAGGCGTAAGCCGACTTAGGGCACATTCACACCAGGAGTGTTTGGCCCTCTCTCAGAAACCACAGTCCACTCCAGTACGGCACACTCCAACACACTCTGGTTGCCCCTGGAAACATGAAAGCATCCCTGGCCACTCGGCAGCAGAGCAAAGAAAAGATATGGTTGAAAGACAGAGACTGTGTAGAGCGCAGAGCGTTGTGGATAGGAGAAACAAGGAAACTGTGAAAAGGGGAGGGGCCTCTGGTTTTGGTGCTGACCAACTGAGAGGCCCAGATTTGTTTCCGTTTGTCTTTGGGTGCCATTTTCTGCTTGCTAACTGCATGTTTCCAGCAGTAGCTACCCAACCAGGCAGCTGCTGTAACTAGGTGGCACAGTCCGGGGGGTTGGACCACTGTGTCACTGCAGACCAAACCAAAGACAGGAGGGAACTTTATCCCAATCCCTGCCCATACCAACGGAGTTCAGATTCTCCCGCTGGTGTGAATGCACCCATGGTCCTTAGTGGATGCCTTAAACAGATCAAGACGGAGACAGAGACCGAGGAGGAATGAGTTTCAGTGCTCCAACAGAACACCTATCAGAGCTCTTCAAAATACTGACTCCTCATGTGTGTATGTGTGTGTGTTCACTCTTTCTCAGGTCATTCACCTTCAATCAGAGCAGAAGTCCTCATGGTCAGTCTGTGAACTTTAATGCCATTTTGGTCGAAGTTTTTGTAATGATGATGATGATGATGATGACGATGATGTGATGCCTATGTGTTAGTAAATCGTCCGTCTCATCACAGTTTATCTCTGTCCAGCAGCTCCTGCAGTTCGTTTCGAATGTCCTCTGGGAGCTCCAGAGGCGGCAGGTCGTCCAGACACAGGTCCTCCTGAGCGGGCATCTCCAGGGGCGGCAGCTGAGGGATTGCGATGTCCTTCCCCTTGCCTGTGCTTTTCTTCTCCTGCGCTCCCCCCGGGGGGAGCACCCACAGCTCCGAGCGCTCCACGAAGTCCGCCGCTTCAGAGCGCAGCCGCACGTTCTCCGAGCGCAGCAGCTCATTCTCAGCCGCCAGCCGCTGGTTTTCATTCATCAGGTGGTCGACCAGACGCCGCAGGTCCTTGATGGTGGTCTGCTGCTCTTCTAGTCGGGTTTTGTCATCTTTAGTGGTCTTAGATCCGGGGCACGGCTGAGTCAAAGGCGAGCAGCCTCCGGTCTGCCGAGTCTGAAGCTGATAGAGTAAGGTATCGTACTCTCGCTCCCCCGCCCCCCTGCCTGACGTGCCTGGAGACGTGTTGGACTGCTGCTGGGCTGCTGCTCCACTGGGGGACTGCGTGGCGCTGGGCCGCACCTTGTTAGCCTCCCGTCGAACCTCTCTCTTCCAGCGCTCCTGGATCAGTCGCTGCTGTTTGATGTGACTGTCCCTCTGCAGCTCCATGGACAGGTGGGCCTGCAGACACGAGGAGTTACCACCAGCTGCTGCACGCTCACACATTCACTGCCTGAAAAAAGAACCCACAGCTGCTCCCTAACTGCCTTCAACCTATCCTGCTCTTTGTCGCACCTGTAAAAAAAAACAAAAAAAACACGCTGCTGGAACTCTTGATATCACTGCTTAATGTTGCTGTTGTAACTTGTGGCAGTCATTAGTCAGACTCATGCTAGCGTTTGGATTTCTTTTTTTCAGTTCAACCTAATGTATGTTGGGGCATTTAACCCAGAGGAGAACAGATGGATAGATGAATGGTTTAAATGCAAACCTCCTCCTCCACTGAGGAGCGAAGCACAAACAACAGTAAACGACTATTTCATCCTCAACTAAACTTGGAGTGTACATTTCACTAGCAGTGGTTTAGCACACAGGTAGTTCTTCTGTCTTGAGAACGATGTGTGTTGCGAGTCTCCTCTTGCTCTGAATGGGGCAGTGGGGACGCTGATGATCTGTGTGAACTTAAGGACGGAGGAGGAGCTCTTGGCAGCGCTCGCTGGACGCTTGAGGCCAGTGACCGCAGAACAATACGTGCCTTTATGGGGGACTCTCAAATGCCAGCAATAACTTCACGACTTCGAAGAAAAGTTGTAAGTTTCTAACCGCTTCTGACCCATAAGGTGTCAAAAGGATTGGGAAAGTTACTAAGTTTAGCTTGAAATTTGCCAAGTTGGCAACACTGCTTTGAAGTGCAGGAAAATTTTCTCCTCAGCAAAAACTGTGACGAAAGTCAGGACATCCTTTGTCCATTTGGGGCATTTTTGCACCTTTTGATTCTCGAATTCCAAATAAAAACACAAAGGCAGAAATCTGCTTTGCCAATAAGCTGCTGCCATGGCACAGAAGGATCTGCATTCTAAATGAGGGCCATTACAGGTGCTGACTGCAGCCCAGGAGCCATCAGGCAGCATCAGCCAAAGAATGGCTTCAAAATAAAAAGGAACTTCCACAGAGGCCTCAATTCCTCCAACGAGTGGACCATTCAAAGGTTAAAGAGGAAAACCTCCCTTTTACGCCAAAACAAATGTTGAAATTGAAATTACCATTGGGAATTGAGAAGCTTCTCATCACTTTTAATTCTTTGATTGCCGTTCAGTTGATCAGACTTCTGATCAGTTGATCAACAGCCTATTTGAATTCAATTGTTTTCAATAATTTGCTTTTCCAAAAGTTTGGTCTCTTCCACCTATTTGATCTTTTTTGCATTTTGAAACTCTATTTAGAACCTTCTGGAGATCCAACAGTGCAAAATGCAAATTCTTGACCATTTTTCTAACTGGTCTTATGATCTTGATCAAGATTGTAATGAATGTCAGTCCACGAGAGACGCAATAGGGGAGAAAGGGGAACAGCTTCTCTCAAACACAGACACACATGCACACACCTCACCTGCTCACACTCGGTCGTCTTCATGGCCTCAGTCAGCAGATCTGAGGGAAACACAACAGTAGGTTTCGGGAGGATGGTTCATGCCCAGCAGCCTGCTGGAGCCTCACCTGCTTCTGCGTTGCAGCACTGAACTACAAGCTGAATTCAGGCTGTGAGGTCAGCATGGTCACTCACTGCTCTCTGTGAGCCCATTTGAGGGTACTAACAGATACACAAGCAAACAGTGTACCACCTGCAGTTATCCCACATGGTCCTCCAGCGGTTTACCACTAACTGAAAAGTCAAGTTCCCATTTCCACACTGTAATCTGGTCAAATGCTGTTAAAAGCAGCTGAGAACTGTGATTCTCAGAAGAATTTTTCAGACTTTCACACGTTTAATTTTGAAAATGTATTTTTTTTCCTTCATTTTCATATCTGCCAGTCAATGAAAGTCAGGCAAAGACAGACGTGATAAAAAATAATTGACTAGTTTCTTTACCAGTGGTTCGTTTGTCCCAAAAAAGGAGTAATGTGAACAAACAACTCAAAATAACAGTACATCGTAATTCTAAATGGTAAGACCTGCTGTTGAATCAGATGGATGGGGAGCGAATCACTGATCTCACAGAGAAGAAAACGAATCGATTAAAACAAAAGAAAAACAGAGGGACTAATCAAGGACATTGCTACCATGCAGATCGTTCCAGAGTTTGGTATAGTTCTGAACATTCTCAGAGCAGGGTGTCATATGGCACCATTTCACCTCAGGAATCATTTCATGTCAGGGGCTCATGTGATGAAGGTTGTCATTCTATTGAATTGATTGTCATTTTTAAACAAACTTTAATCATAATAACATAATGAAATTACAGAGAAATCCCCCCCCCACCCCCAGAATACTGTTGAAATATACACTCACCGGCCACTTCATCAGGTACACCTGCTCGTTAACGCAAATGACTAGTCAATCACATGGCAGCAACTCAGTGCATTTAGGCATAAAGACATAGTAAAAACGATCTGGTGTCATTCAAACCAAGCATCAGAATGGGGAAGAAAGGAGATTTAAGTGACTCTGAACATGGCATGACTGTTGGTGCCAGACAGGTTGGCCTTGAGTATTTCAGAAACTGCTAATCGACTGGGACACACAACCATCTCGAGGGTTTGCAGGGAATAGTCCGAAAAGGAGAAACTATCCAGTGAGCGGCAGTTTGTTGATGCCAGAGGTCAGAGGAGAATGGCCAGACTGGCTAGAGCGAATAGGAAGGCAACAGTAACTCAAACAAGCACTCTTTACAACTGACGTATGCAGAAGAGCATCTCTGAAGGCACAATACATCACGGACGGGCTACAGCAGCAGAAAACCAGAGTGCCACTCATGTTAGCAAAGAACAGGAAACTGTGGCTACAATTCACACAGGTTCACCAAATTTAGACAAGAGAAGATTGGAAAAATGTTGCCTGGTCTGACTAGTCTTGACTTCTGCTGCGACATTCGGATGGTGGCGTCAGAAGTGGAGTCAATAACATAAAAGCATGGATCCATCCTGCCTTGCTTAGGCTGGTGGTGGAGCAGTGTAATGGTGTGGGGGGTATTTTCTTCGCACACTTTGGGCCCCTTAGTACCAATTGAGTATCATGTCAACGTCACAGTCTACCTGAGTATTGTTACTGATCATGTCCATCCCTTTATGACCACTGTGTACCCATTTTCTGATGGTTACTTCCAGCAGGATTATGCACCACATCATTGAGCGCCAATCATCTCAGACTGGTTTCTTGAACATGACAATGTTCACAGTCACCAGATCTCAATTCAATAGTGCATCTTTGGGATGTGGTGCAACAGGAGATTTGCATCATGGATGTGCAGCAGACAAATCTGCAGCAACTGCATGATGCTATCATATCAATATGGAGAAAATCTCTGGGGAATGTTTCCACTGCCTTGTTGAATCTTTGCCACAAAGAATTGAGGCAGATCTGAAGGCAAAAGGGATCCAACCTGGTAACTAGCAAGGTAGGTGTACCTAATAAAGTGGCTGGTGAGCGTATAAATGTTTTTCAAATAATCAGATTTGAAATATTTTGGAAAAGAATTTTACAACATTCTCAAGTTTCAGATCAATCAAGGAGAGATGTTCCTGCAGTCTTTACTTCTTTCACCTTTCAGGCTTCTAATTCCACTTTTGACACCAGAAAAGAGCAGCTTTAGGAAAAACTTAATTAGTCATTCACAACCAAAGGGTTCTTTCCTCTCATGTTTGATGCCAACTTTACCTTCAAAGCTGCTGTAAAACTATCAGGTGACTGATCCTTCTGGAAAACAAACTGGTTTGCCTGCTGAGGTGCTCAGTCAGTGCAGGTCAAACCTAAAGTTTGTCTTGTGAGTAACAGGGAAAGAACCTACCGGCCGCCTTGGCATGGCAGGATACGGCTTCTTCATACTTTCCAGCAGCCACCAGACGGTCTGCCTTCCTGCACTGCTGGTGAGCCTGAGAAGTGACGGGGGGGCAAAGAGATGAAAGCAGAGAACTACAAATCATGAGTAAAATGCTTCCAAAACACTATAAGGAAAGGGTGAATCAGCATGCTCATATTTAGGAGGTGTCATACCATCACTGGGATTGAGGATGAACTGTACTCCTCATAGGGTTGGACTACAAAACCACTGGGAGCAGTAGAACAACGACCTGGAATGCTTTCCTCCATTACAATCATTTCATGACTTTTAAAAACTTTTTTTTTGGGGGGGGGGGTAAATACAGTACTTTATTAAAGCTGCCACAGTTTTCAAATGAAGGAGGGAATATGTCACCTACCTGTTTTTTGTTTTTTTTTTAAATTCAAGGACACAGATTAAACATTCGTGGCTTTTTTTTTTTTTTTTAAATCAAAAGTTTGAAATTTCAAATGTCTTGTGAGGTCAGATTTTATCTTTAAAGTGAAAACCAAGTTAATCAAGATGAAGAAAATAACTAGTTGTATCTCACAGAAAAAAACCTTGTCTATGAACACTTTGGGATTATTTGGATGTCTGCACAAATTGTGTCATGATCCTCATCTAAGTAACAAGAATAGACAAACACATTCTGCTTCAACTAATACTGCTAAACAAATTAAGCTTTCATTTGTTATTAAACACAACATGTAAACATTCACAGTGCAGGGGAGAAAAAGGATGTGACCCCCAAGGCTAATGACTTGGCTGTTCTGAGCCATGCCTCACATAAAGCTGGAAAGGGTTCCAAAAGTATTTGGTAATGCCTTGATGTTCATGAGTCTACAATGAGACGGATGGTCTACAAATGGACAAAGCTCAGCACCGCTGCTACTCTCCCTCAGCATGGTCCTCCTGTAAAGATGACCTCAAGAGCATAGCAGAGAATAATCAATGAGGTGAAAAAGAATCCTGGAGTGCAGCTAAAGACTCAGAGAAATCCCATGCTGACAGTTTGTTCACAAATGTAGAATCGGTAAAAGAATGGAGTTGATGAGAGGACAGCACAGAGGAAGCCACTGCTGCTAAAGAAAAACATGGCTGCACTTTGGAAGTTTGCAAAAGAGCATCTGGATGTTCCACAACTCTACTGGCAAAATACTCTGTGGACAGATGAAACCAAAGTCAAGTTGTTTGGAGGGAGCACAACAATGCAGTGTGTAGAGAGAAAAAAGCACAGCACACCAACAGCAAACTTCATCCCAACTGTGAAATCTGGTGGAGGGGGCATCATGGTTTGGAGCTTTTTTATGGCCTGGACATATTGCTGTCTGGCAGAAAAATGAGTTCCTGATCATATGAAGACATTTTGGAGGAAAACCTCAGACCATCTGTCCGCCATCTGAAACTCAGCAGGGGATGGGCGCTGCAACAGGACAACGAGCCAAAGCATCAAAGTAAATCAAACAAGATAATGGTTTAAATAGAAGATTTGCCTTATGGAGTAGCTCAGTCAGAGTCCTGACCTCAACCTGATTGAGATGCTGTGGCAGGACCTCAAGAGGGCAACTCATACCAGACATCCCACGGATACTGCTGATCTGAAATGGTTCTGTGAAGAGGACTGGTCAAAAATTCCTCCTGAACGTTGTGCAGATCTGATCTGCAATTACCTGAGTTCTAAATATGATGGAAGGCTGGCAGTTGTGTGAGCTGTGAGATAAGTGAAGTATGCTGTGTGTGCGCACGTGTTTTTGTGGTGGGGGTGGGGTGCATCCCCCATCCCCCCATCCCCCCCCCCCCCCCCGACATTAGTCATGGTGTTTGGTGCAACTGGGCCAAACTGCATATAAGCCTAGGAAAATGTAAAGATCTTAAGTGAGAGGAAGTTCCCATGCTGTACATTTGTGTACACTTGAAACAAATGCCATCGGTTCTGAGTCCCCTCTCAGACTTGGTTCATGAACACATTTCAAGGAGGGAATTTTCCTGACTGAAAATCAAGTTTGATGTCTTCCAGGCCAGAGGGACGAGGAAGGGACATAGCTGCACTATTACCATCCTTGCTGGGGCCCATGACGATGCATACACCATTTTAGTACTTTGCTACAAGTTCTCCCCTGAACTCTATGGTGTTTCTTGTTTCCTCGAAGGACTGGCATTCACAACTTTCCCAATGGAGCCTTATGTGGTATTTGCAGAGTCCCAAAGGCTCTGAATGCCCACAAGTGAGACGCTGAGTCACATGAACAACTGGACAAAAAGGGTGGCTGAAAGAAAACTGGGCACAAAATGTTAACCAAAAAAGTCATCGAAACGGCATGAAAGCCAAGACACATCTAAATTGAGGTTCCACTGGTAAAACCACCTCGGTAAAACTCGGGTAAGTAACCCAACAGGGTAATAATTCTTAGTCACCAACTTCTGTGTTTAGGAGGTGATACTCCTAAACCATGAAGCTGCTATGACAGTACCAAATGGCTGTGACTATAAGAAGTTACTGGACAAAGCAGCAATAAGGCACAGGGTCGAGGAAAGGAAGGTGCTCCGTTTCAATGGTGCTCCGTGTCGCGTTAAAATGACCTCTTAAACTAAACAGCATTTGAAATAAGTTCATTAGCAGCGTTCAGTCTGATTAGTAGTACTGTTGACATTACATAAACCACCATGAGAGAACCTGTCAGGAACTGCGCTTCGCTTCTGTGAGACTCGTTAAGCCAAAACAAAACAGCAGAAATACAGTAAACAACATAGCGGCTAGCCGCTACTGGCTAATGTAGCATGTCGCCTTTCTGTGTCACATCCTGTAACGTTAGCCTGGTGTTGCAACATTAAGACGGAGCCTTACCAGGTTGAGGGGACTGTCTACGACCTCCATGGAGTCGATGCTTCGGTGGTTCACACTACATGAAACATGTCTTCGGACTGTCATTCGCACTGGAATAAAACCAAGTTCGGACAAACACAATTAAACGAACATTCCAACCAGACAGCAAACAGCCCGTATGCGTCGAGGCGTCGCGGAGAACTCCAAAGACCATCCAGTGCGCGTTTTGCCCCATGACGTCATGACGTCGCAGTCCGACCACGTCTTTTAGTCGCAGCTAATATCACACTGCCGGAAGTAGTTCAAAAGTAAAACTCTTAATACGACAGTTCTACGTTTATAAGACAAATTGGGGAAGACAATCTGTCGACAATCACCCACAAAGCAATCAATTATCTGAAAAAATAGCCACTTGAAAATCTTCGATAGATTCTCTAAAGTAAATTGACGTTTTAAAAAAACTACTTCATAAGAGTTGGACCACTCTCAAACATCTAAATTGTAGAACCGGTGTCTTTCCACCCATGACCTTTCACACTGCTAATATGCTATCTTTGTGAAAATGTTAGTCTCACAACATGCCAAATAACCCAATCCCTTTTAAGGCTATGGAGTTAAAACACGTCTCTATGTGTTTTGAGTTATGCTTTTATTGCAGTATGACAGACGGAAGCACTTCTTGCTATTCGGTACTCAATTTTTTTTTAAGGATTGCGGAAATGAGGTTCAGTGTCAGTGTTTCACACTGAAATAATCGGGTTCAGAGATCGGCGTCGAAAACATCCGGCCAGGTCCATTTGGACGTCGTGGCAGCAGTTCCGTGAGTGTGCGAATAAGAAGTCCCCATGTTGACGTCAAAAAGGAGCCAAACGTGTTGGATCGCATCCAGCATGATCTTGGTAGTCCTGCTCATGATGGCGCTGTACGGCACATTCAGCAGCCCGCCACAGGGTCCTTCCAGCCTCACACACGACTACCAGATGTTGGGCAGACCTCTGTATAAACTGGACCTCAGCTGGCCCAAGAACCCGGACGTCTTCACGGGGGAGGCGTTTGGAGTCGCTGTCAACCAGTATGCCGGCGTGGTGTATGTGGCACAGAGAGGTAAACAAGGCGCGGCCATTCCTGTGTTTCGTGCAGTGCTACTCAAAGTGGAGGGGATGGGTTGGTGGAAGGGATGGAGACAGTGGGGGGTGGGGGGCTGAGCCTTCATAGGCCCACTGACCATTCCAGCCCAGTTCATGATGAGTGAAACTCTAACCACTTACAATAAAAACAAAACGCAACAATACACAAATATACAGAACTTTGTACTGATTTACAAACGACTATGTTTCTTATCGTATGAATTTGTCCATTTTGAAATGCTGCCTAGCAACAAGTTCTCAAATAAGAGTGCAAAACATTATAAAGCTTCATCTGGCCTTTTTGATGCAGAGAAGTGTTGGGAAATTGAGAACTGTTGAGTCTTTGAAAGGTGCATTCCTTGAAAGCATGAGACAAAGACAGAATGTAGTTTGCCATCATTGTGCCAAACTAAACAGGCAGTTCTCTGGAGCAGACACAATGTAAGTGGGCGAATATGTTGCCAATTAAATCTTACACACATCTTACTCATCAATGTTTGTATCCGTTGTTCTTTGTGAAAGACAATGAAACATTCACTGAGAATAAAGACTTTCAAAAACACTGTAAAAGATAAAAAAACATTATTAAGGAGGCCATTGTAGCAGGCATTCTTAATGATCCTTTTTTTCCAAGTTTTTTGGAGAACACACTCTGCTGTCTGAGTGTTCCTGATGTCACTGTGCTTCTCTGTACTCCACAGGGGATCTCGTGCCAAAGGTTCTCGTGTTCACGACTGATGGAGATTATCTCATGTCCTGGAACACGACCACCCTTGAGATGCCGCATGGGATATTCTTAGCTGATGCAGCTTCATCAAACCCCACTGTGTGGATCACTGACGTGGGGAGTGGTCCATATGGTCACTGTATTAAGCGCTACTCCCCATCCGGGAAGCTCCTGCAGGTGAGGTCTTCACCATTGGCTGGATTTGCAAGCTTCCTATTTGGAAAGTTCCTAGTTAAACTTTGGTTGTGCTGTTTTTCTCAGTTTAAAGAATTTTTCTTTGGCTTGCAGCTTCATTCACATTTAAAACAGTGTTCCAACTTTTTGGTGCTGTGGTTGTTTGACCCCCATGATGTAACACGAAAATGTTCTTGTCAGTGAACAATAGTTGTGTTTTTAGGTACTTGGCACCCCAGGGAAAGCAGGGTCTGGGTTGGACCCCCTACAGTTTGACAACCCAGCAGAGATCTACGTCCATGACTCTGGGGAAATATACATTGTGGATGGTGACGGTGGGATGAACAACCGCCTCATTAAACTGTCCAAAGACCTGGAGGTGCTGTGGATGCACGGCGAGAAAGGACAAGCACTGGCTCAGTTCTACATTCCTCACAGCGTGACCGTGGACAGTGCCCAGAGAGTGTGGGTGGCTGACAGGGGGAACAAAAGGATTCAGATCTTCAACGCCATCACGGGAGACTGGTTGGGGACCTGGGGGAGCTGCTTCACCGAGGACGCACCCTACTCTGTTCGCTTGACCCCTGACAGGAAATATTTTGTGGTTGTGCAGCTTAATACGAATCAGATTTCACTCCTCGAAGCGCCACCAGTGGGTCTGATAGGCCAGTGCAGAGTAGTCAGTGTGATCCAGCTGGCTGAAGAGGTCAAGCCCCACCTGGTGGACCTGGATTTAAAGACAGGGGCTCTGTATGTTGCCGAGATTGGAGCTCAGCAGACCCAGAAGTTCACTCCCTTCAGTCTTGGTGGAAGCATCTTGTGAAGCCATGCTGAACTTTCACCAAAGAACAGAGAAGCCGGATGTCTCACACTTTCGTTACCACTGATAGATTATTCCACAATGTTCTCATGAAATAAAACAGAGATCTCAGATTAGCAGTTTAAGATGGCAAAAGACTGAAAAGACTTCATGTGAGAAGTCTGTGTACTGTTGTTTGAATAATCACTAATTGCAATCCGTGTAGGGCTACAGACAGAATAAAATGCGCTGACTTGTGTGTTTTGTGTATTTGCCATGGTAAATAGATGGGGAGTTGGTTCATTCAATCATTCACACCCTCAATGCTGGCAATCACACTTTGTGGTAGAATATAGAACTACAAGACTGGACAGGATGAAAGTAGTTGCTTCACTCGGTCAGCTCACCTGTCTCTGCAGCTCCCGACACTGTTGTCTTTGGGATGAACTCATCCTGGCTTGGGATCACTGCACTTCCTGGTATAGCTGCACATTTTTTGATTTGAGACATGACTTTTTGGCTGATGATCAGGCACTGAACTGTATATTTGTAAATTTGAAAGAAGCAAATGTCTGTTGTTTTCTCGCTGCTCCTGAGTTCCTTATTTACTTTTAAATAGATCGTTGTGTCAAATGTTTTTTTTTGTAAATTATTTTGTATATATTTGTGCCTTTTTTTCCCTCATGTTTCCGAAGAGGCTTTTTTCTTTTGCCATCCTCCAACGACTAACATGGAGCACGAGAGTACTCGTGTGTAAGGCACAGTGGAAAATATCAAATATTTGATATGAGGTTTGTTAGTTGTGTCTGAACTGAAGATGCCAGGTGAACATGTCGGTCAGCTGCAGAGTTCCATTGCACTGCGTACAATTAAGGAACGACTAAGGGCCACCACAGAAATCCACCGTTTTTCACTCAAGTCGTTCTTTCGTGAGGGCTATGTCTCTGCTTTTACTAGTATACTGGAGTTTTATTGTTAGAGTGACGTAAAAATGTAAAGGTAAAACCACCTCACAGTTTCATCAGACTCTATATTGCAGCATAACAGCAGCAACTCAGTTCAGGCTGTTTTAGATACAATCATTTTTCAATATTTTAAAATCTAACTTATGTAGAATCTTCAGCTTATATTTATATCTTTCATTGACAATATTTAAAAGTATTTATCCCATTTTTCAAAACTTTATATCATTAAAAGACCTCAACATGTTTGAACAAATAAATACATTTTTAAATTTCAGTGCAAGACTGACTCAACAGCACCAGCTTGAAAAGAAAACTATCCTCTGTATCTCTCTGTACAATAACTGTATTCTGCGTTTTTTGTGATTTTTCATAGTGTACTTAATCACAGATGTTTTCTGTTGCTTCTTGCAATTGATATGATAATCAATACGATAATTAATCGATTGGCTTTTCATAGGACATCGTCTCTGGGGAAAAAAAGCCAATTACTGGTGGTGCATTGTGTTACTGGCTCTGACAAGAAAGTTGTCTTTTAAAAAATTTACTTATTCTCTTGGCAGAAGGTCCACAGGGGAAACCAAGCTTGGTGTCAGGGTGGGGTTTTGGGGGGGGGGGGGGGGGGGGGGGCTGGCCCCTCCCTCGCCTCCTCACTGGATGTTGCTGCCGCCGCTGGTGCTCCCCTTGGCGTCCGTGCCGTT